>JAOBRD020352626.1:0-11000 GCA_027575215.2 Hydrozoanthus sils | reverse complement strand
CTTTTGGGAGAATCCTTTGTACGTTCCACAATCTAAGTAGTACCGAAGGCTTTGATCTTTTGGGTGAATCCTTGATCGTTCCATAGTCCGTGAGTAGAACGGAAGGCTATGATCATTTGGTTGAATCCTTGATTATTCCACAGTCCACGAGTAGAAACGAAGAATATGATCTTTTGGGTGAAACCTTGATCATTCCACAGTCCGTGAGTAGAGTGGAAGCTTATGATCTTTTGGGTGAATCTTTGATCATTCCACAGTCCACAAGTTGAACCGAAGGCTATGATCTTTTGGATGAATCCTTTATACGTTCTACCGTCTGAGTAGTACCGAAGGCTATGATCTTTTGGGTGAATCCTTGATCATTCCACAGTCCGTGAGTAGAGTGGAAGCCTTTGATCTTTTGGGTGAATCCTTGATCATTCCACAGTCCACAGTTGAACCGAAGGCTAAGATCTTTTTGGTTAATCCTTTATACGTTCTACAGTCTGAGTAGTACCAAAGGCTATAATCTTTTGGGTGAATCTTTGATCATTCAATAGTCCACGAGTAGAACCGAAGGATATGATCTTTTGGGCAAATCCTTGATCATTCCACAGTCCACGAGTAGAACCGAAGGCTATGGTGCGTTCTACAGTCTGGGTAGTATCGAGGACTACGATCCTTTGAGAGTACCCTCTCTGTGTTCCATGGTCCAGCGGATGTGCGCGCTCCTAGTTTGTGCTTACGCACAAGTTTGTGTTAGAAGTATGGAACGTGGGACATTCCAAAGCAATCGTCATACATATCTTTCTTTAGAACTCCCAAACAAATAACTCAAGTTACCTCTTTACTCTTATTGATGGCTTCTTTTTCATTTCAAATGTTTCCTTTCGTGAGCCCATCATTTTGTTGTTATGAGGTTTTGAGTGTGTCATGACCCCGTTTTGAATTGTTTTTTCACTAGCTGCATTTGATGACGGTTCTGTTTTTGGGTTCTCTTTAGGCTCCGTTTCATTGATATTAACAGAGTTTTGTCTTTTCTCTGCTAGCGATTCTTCCTCGCTTGAAAACTCCATCGATTCGATAAGGTCATTGATCTCCGCTTCCTGGCGCAGGTTGTCTGGGTTCCCTGTGTCGTTACTAGTTTGAGTTTGTACCGGCGAGGTACGGGCGGAGGGGACTGGTGACGAGCGGGGCGAAGGTAAAGGCGTAACTTGGACTTCAACAACCTGCCAAAGTCACATTTTAGTCAGAACGTTTTTTTATTTGCTGCAGCTTGCTAAAGCAACGGCAAGTGTCTAGTTTTTATAGGTATATTTATGCAAGGGCGTGAGAGCTGAAAATGGGGAAACTGAAATTCAAAAAGGGGGAGGGGAAAGGGAAGGGAGAATTCAGTTATAAATAGGCTAAAAGCAGGAACGTTTAGTTATTGTTCCGCATCAGTTTTCTTTATTTACGCAGTGTTTGTAACAATGAAAAAACAAAAAACAAAAAGAACCAAAACGGGAAAAAAATCGCTCAATTTAAATAACTTATCATTTTGTTTGAAAATACTGTCACTCTATGACATCTTTTCAGTTCGATAAACGCTGATCCAATCTTGATAACATAAAAATGTTTCAAATTTTTTGAATTTTATAAGTAGAGTATGTGAAAATTTTATTTCTGTCAATCTTTTATGGTAAAAATCAATAACAATATTCGTAGAACAAAAATATATTATGCATCAATAAGTAATATTTGTATGGGAGAAACTTTTACAGAACTGTATGGCCTGATCGTTTAAAATATTGCCTTTTTAAGCATTTATTTTAGAAATGGACAAGGGTACGTACGTGCTTCAAAAAGTTTCAATGCTGTTGCCAAGGAAACTGGTTGTTATCAGACCAATGATATCAATACGACTCAATTCAATTATACTTCAATCATAAAATTACATACAGTTTTCTAGTAATTTTAAGTTGTTCCGTCCAATGAAATCGATTCTTCGTTGTCAAATAACCAACAGTTTTTTGATATTCTAAAATTATCGATATCACTCCAAAGTAGTTATATAAGCTCTATTGCTCTAAAAACCAAATATAACTTAAAATTGAATTATTTTTCTGCGTCAGAAACTCGCCTCTTAAGTTTTATTGGCTTAAATATTCAAAAAAACTGTCAAAAATACAAAGAACATATCAGAGCTTTTCGCTGAACAGACTTAGGTATGACTTCAAACTCGGCGGTGGATTCGTCAAGGCGCCAAAGATCTGTTGCACAGCCACCAGCAACTCGCTAAAACAGTTTGATAAACAGAATGCTAGCATAGAAAACACATTCCAGACATTGAATCAGTCACTTTCAAAAGGAATAAATTTGAATAAGAATCAGTTAGCGCAAGTTTCTTTTTATTTGGCCAAGTGCTACTTTCTTCAAAATGCTAATTTTCATTCAACTTGCAGGTGTCTTGTTGAGGTTCGCTTTTTAGTCATTACGCAAAGTGAAAAGCAAATTGACAACTAAAAACTCTCGTAACCTATTCGAGCTCTGTTATCATATCGAAATTTTAAGACCTCAGATTCGCAGAGTACTTTCCCGCTCCATTTTCACAAAACGGGATCGCTGTGTTTTTTGTTTAAAGTAATAAAATTATCGTCTCCTGCCGAACTTTGCTCCAGCATGCACTCGAGTGAAAAGCACTTGTTTTCATTTAAGCTCCGACAAGCACGTAAATTATTGAAGACCTTTAATATATGTGCGAGTGTTCAATAAAAAAGCATCAAAACTGCCATCCGCGATGACAAGAATAGCAATAATAATTTTTTTTGACTGTAATGTCAGATAACTTTTATGGATAGACTTATAATTCTGTGTAATGACTCGGATGTTTTCTTAAAAAGACGCGGCTAAAGCCATCATTGTAAAACGAATTACGTAGTTAAACCCTTTAATGAGCGATTAAAAATTGGCAAGTTGTTAGCGATATTTTCGTTCTACCTTTGCTGCCGTAAAAAGCGCGCCAATAAGATTTTACAGACAGTGCTGAAGTTGAAGTTAACTCGCTGTGCCAACCTCTTATCATTACATATTAACGAGTGTTTAGTTACCGTAGTTGCCATAACTTCGGTCTTAGCTTGTTTTTTTTATGAAAATTTGCCCACTTCAACAGAACCCTTTAATGCCCTATCTCGCTGGCAATACAAGATTAAAAAGAAAGCTATTCTACGCTCTAAGCACATAATCAATTCGTTAATAGCTCTTCACAATTATCTTAATGAGGTATTAGCATAAAGCGCCGTGCTGTTTTCACTTACCAAAGCGTTTTTAGTATTTTGCCTTGTTTCGAATTCATCACAGTTATCGTCTTGAGTCGCATTTTCATTTTCTCCTTCGTTTGTGCCAAGGCTGTTATACGAATTTGGAGTTGACTTACTGACTCCCGTTGATGTTAAAGTTTCCTCCTTACTGTCTTTATTACTTTTGATGAAACTGTTATTTGGAGAAACTTTGTTTTGAAATAGCTTTGGTTTTGTTGATGGTGAATAATTGTCAGTCTCAGTGTCCTTCTCGCGCGATAAGTGAAGTACCGGCGTCGGGCCATGAAATTCGACTTTTTCTGAAGACTTGCTTCGGTCGATAGTTGAAGCTAATTTAGGATGTTGCCCACCAGTGCGAATATCGTCATGGGATAGACCCATGTTGTCCCTCGCAACCTGTGCGTTTGTGCCCATTTTGTATCCCAACTTTTTAAGAGCCCTAGAGTTTAGATTTTCCACCCTTATGTTTCGAAGTGCCTCAAGTGGATCGGCGACAATATTTTTAGTTTTCTCCTCAATAACGCTGCTGATAGATACAATGACACCAGACATGATCGCTAATCCGATCACCATGTATAACAAGTTTAAGAATTCTAATGTGACAGCTCTTCCTTCGTCCGCCGCGCGGTCTTGCTTAACCTTTTTCGGTACAAAATCACCAAAACCAATTGTGGTTAAAGTCACAAAGCAAAAGTACACGGAGTCGAAGTAATCCCAATCCTCAATTTCCGCAAAACCAATAGCCGGCAAGAAGATAATCAGAAGCAAGAAAATAAATGCAACTATAGCTGTTTTGATTTCCAGTTTTTCAGTCTCGCGGTTATAAACTCGTCGGTCGAATTGTTTTAATCCGGATTGGATGAGTTCAGATATTCTATTTCCCACAGATCTCAAAGTTAAACCAGTCAATGGGATACCAAATAACGCGTAGAATATGCAGAGAAGTTTTCCCCAGAATGACTTCGGAACAAGATGACCATACCCTGGAAGTCAAAAATTAAAAAGGCTGTGAAAGTAAACCTTTGAAAAGTGTCATTATGCGAGTCGCCGTTAAAACAAATCAAATGCCCTCTTTGACGTAAATATACTTATTACTTTTAAGCTTTCTCAAATTGAATATTTCTGATGCGAACATCGCATGCAAAATCGTTAAGCGGAATTGTTATCGACTCCTTTCACAGACACTTAATTTACTTTATTGATTTCCTAAACGGAGGAACTAGCTAAGGTTTGACAACCTGTTAAAGTTAAATACGGTAAATTTTTTCAAATTAAGCTGATAGAAAAATGTCAAATCAAGTTTGTTTTAAAACTCGGACTCGACTTAAAGACTTTTTCTTTTTCCCAAAGTAAAGATGAAATTTAAAATTGGCAACAACAAAAAAAAGCTTTACGACTTATTTGAACGGCAAATTTCACTTTGTCAGATCATAACTGAATTTGTTTGCAACAATACTATCGTCGTATCAGTGTTTGATAGATAAGAAACCTGGTTTTGAAGCCAAACGGATTCAGAGTGATTTCTATTTGGCAAAGTACCACAAAGCTTTTTATTTTCGACTTCAGTGATAGCGTGAAAACAAATGGTATCCGTTCAAAGAGCTCGCCGACGGGGACAAAGGTAATTCACGTTTACATTCAATTCGTTTCCTTGAAGCTTCCGTTTCGATGAATATTGCTCCAGCCCATATTTGAAGACCAATGTGTAATCATTGCCTTTGTTCACACTTCAACATTTGTACAAGGGGATTTTTGTTTGTTATGTGAGAAAAAAAAATGGCGTGTGAATTATTGAGAAAACTCGTAGCTTGCCCGCCAGTTTTATTCTTTTCCGAGAGGCAACCTAGAGATTTTATTCTGGTGCACTAATTTTAGGTAAAGTACTTTTCGAGAAACCAAAACAAAACTCAGTATTACAATAAATGTAAATTGAACCATTCAAGAATATTTAAGACAGAAACACCGCATGTCATTTCCATAACGCGTCTCAATTCTTTCTGCCAAGCAATATTTAAGTTTTGTATATTCAAAAATATTTTTAATAAACTTAGCTGTCGGACATTAGGCTTTGGCTCTTAATGCTTTACTCTTCTGGAATGTTTATTTGCTAGAATTAAACGTAAGAAATTCTTCTGTCTTAAGTAGAAAGAAGTGAAATCCTATTTCATTTAAGCGAATTCTTTCTGTCAAATAATCAGTTTGAAGAAACTCTAAATGAAAATTTGCGCTGTCCCCTGCCAAGAAGAAGTAGTCAATAGTTAATAGTTTCGCTATTTTACATTGGTTGACGAACAAACTCACAACTGTGTTCCTTTAATATCAGTATCAATTTCGTTTCCTCGTTTCTTCAAAGCTTCGTCAACTAGATACTCGCAGGAACTTTGGCTACACGCGGCCCCGTTAAGTTATTTCCACGCAACTAAAGAGAGCATTTATAATCAAGCAATCGCTTCTAACGTTTCAGCTTCTAGCTAACATGTAAATTGAGAGATAGGAATGAGAAACTGTCTTTCTTCCACGGTAATATCAAGCGCTGATGCTGTTTTCTGTTTTTCTTGTTAAACCACAAAATGCCGCGTAGCTTTTAATATTAAAAAGGCATTGGAATCATACGCTAACAAATTTCAAATCTCAAGCAGAATTACAATTTTCTACAGATGAGGTTAGAGCTTGTTACAATATTATGGCTTCCACTGTGCGTTTCTTTCTTTGTGGTTCACAGTAATATGGCTTTATAAGAAGAAAACAAAAACACGCAAAGTGGTTTTAAAACACTGTTCTGAGTCGGACACCGCTCAACTCTTGGCAGGATCCCAAACTAGGTTGTTAAGGCTTACGCCGAAAAGGAAATCATAGACGAAAAATCGCAATGGGCTGCACGTTTGAATTAAAGTTAGTTCACTTTCACAACTGAAACGCAACAACATTGCATTATCATGACTTACCGATTGTAGTCACCACATTTCCGGCGAAGAAAAAAGCGTCCATAAAATCCCAGTTTGTAGCCGGGTAACCGCCAGTTTTATTATATGTAATTTCATAGCCTAAATCCAGAGCATCTCTAAGGCCTAACAACAATTCATTCATATCTTCCTCGGAAATTCTGAACCTAAGGGTGAAATTTTTCCGTAGTTCGTCAAATTGAAGATTATTTCGCCGCCGTTTCTCCTCTGGAGATTCAATGGCGCCAAAAATTGATGCCCCAATCAGAAGATAAACAAGAAAGAGTAAAATTCGTAATATCAGCTTTTTCGAGCTGGAACTGACTTCCATTATTGCCCTGTTTCACCATATGTGCTTTCGGGAAAATTCATATCTCCTTTTGTCAAAGTATGTTGTCGATAAGATCAACATGTAGATTGTCGAGGAAATCAAATTGAAATTTAAAGGCTTGGAGTAGACCTCACTTAGTCATACTGTTCATCAGACCTTTCGTTTGGCTGGCTGGTTTGTTGGTAAGTTTGTTCATGACAATATGGCAATACACCAAACATGTTACCATCTTAAGCACCTGTTTCTATACCGAGCATGCGCAGTAGCACGCAGTCAGTTCTTAGCTCATTTTCTATTAGAAACTCAGTCGTTAATGATCACTTTGAGCAATGGCTTAAAAAGCCAAAACTTTTTGTAATAAACTCTCACAAATTATGTGTTCTCTTCTGGAGAAGTCACAAACGCAAAGAGGTACCCAAAAATTCATATTATTCATTAAATCATCGACGTTTATCGAAGGCTATCTCACGATCACGAAAGTTCTGTTTGCATCGTTTTTGGCTGTGTTGATACGAAAACCTGTGACGTCACTCTATTCAGCGCAACCGCTAGCTTTAATCAATTACTTTCCTAGCAAGTTTGTTTTGGTAAACTTTTTTCTAATCTTTTTCTTCGTGGACGTCCGCGGAACAATGATATTCCTGCCTGTGGTTTGCTTTGAGTTTTTCGCGACCAACGCTTGATTTACCAATAATTTAAGCTCTTGCTTTTAATTGACAATGTTGACTGTTTCACAATCGATTCAGTATTTTATTTTTTTCTTGCGAGGTTGAAATGTCAATTTTATGTTTAGTTTTAGACTCGGATAGAATTGAAGCCGTACGAATGCCTTGGTTACGGACTAACAGTTTGTAATAAGCCTATACACGACTTGGAGAACTCTTTGGTTGGGTCGTCTAGAAAATGCTTTTGTGAGTTTGTGTAGCTAGAGCAGAATTCGCCAGACAAAATGCTCTCTGTTGATAACTATTAACTTCAATATTAAAGTATACGGGAAGAAAAAATGACAGAAATAGCCCGCTGTTTCAATACGAATCGGAAACTAGTTTTCTCGGCATACAACCAAAGGCAACATGGCCGTTTTGTTTCGGCGACGCAACAATTTTCCCCTAGCATTGGATAAACTTTTTCGACATGGAAATATTATTGGAAAGAACAGAACCAGCTTCGTGTATTCATCATTCTCGTTCTATGAGTCTCAGCAAAGTGTTGTTAGAAGTTTACGTTGATATTTCATTTTGAACTCAGAACTTGGCTAACAAAGCTACTTCATACAGTTTTCCTTTTCTCATTTATCGCTAAATGAGGCAGACACTTCTATGGGTCTTCCGTATCTATTACACTTTTTTTTTTATCTGGACTTTCGGCAAAAGACACGCCATAAAAAATGATCGATTTTCTATTTCAATATTCCCGCAGGCCTCTGTTGCTCCGGTTACAAACAAACTCAAAAATTGTCTAGATCGGCAGATGTTACCATGACAACACAACGGTCAGGCGAGACTGGTCGATTACCAGCAGATATCGAATAAAGTTTTGCCGTGGGTGCGACAGATATTCAAAGCGGAAGCATCGATACAATAGCTGTCAAAAGGCGTTATTCAGTGAAAGAGGGAAAATATTAAAACAAGCACTTCCACGCGTTACCATAATTGTTTTCAACAATGTAAAGAGTCGACCAATACTGAGCAAGAAAAATTAATTCTCAAAACTTAAAACTTTTTAAAGTTTTGTAAAGAAGTTGTTGTTTTAAGGCCAAATGAAGTTTGTTTTGAGATGATTATTCAAATTTGAACAAAACGTTTTGTTGATTGCTTGATTCAGCGGGATTTGCTTTCAGAAAAACGTTGAAATAAATGGCTTATCGCAACATGAATCGGCTTTGCAATTCAAAAAAACTAATTTAAAGTGAACTTTATACAATCTCTCTTATAGAACAAAGCTGGAATATTTTTCAGTCACTCTCAAACTCATATTGATTCTAAGTAATACTTGTCAGAGTTGTAAAATTTAATCAAACGTCATGTACAAAACGAGCGGCTTTCGCGGCCACTCGTTCAACCTTGAAGCCAAATCTCGTTTTTATTCGTCTTTATAATTTGCCGAAGCAAGCCTACATACAACTCCAAAGTCAAAAATTCTCACAATGAAGAAGACACGTATATGCTGAACTTTAAATTACAACTGTACTGCACTTTAATTAGCTACAGACAGTAATTAAGCTTTTTCATTCTGAGCTTTCAGTTGGCGAGCTGTAATAATTTTTAAATGGAAGTTTAGTTCTGTAAAAACGGCACACGCAAAGCATTTTATCACAAATTGGACAGTTTTTTTTTACATTTTAGAGACTAGTAGTTGGTACTTTGCAATTTTCTTCACTGTTTGGTAGCAATATGATGCTTTGAATAGGGACTTTCGGCTGTTTTAACAGGTTTTTAAGTTGGAACTTTGTGTTTATGCCAGCTGTGTATGGGTAATAAGTTGCGGACCGCTCTCACAATAAGATCGTAAATAAAGCTAAATCTAGATGAAATTGATACAGGAATGCATGTCGGTAAACTAGTCGGCCTTTGTCTGTTTAGATTTGTTTAAAAAAATTAAATGTTGGCAGCAATTTTTGTTGGTGTCAATCTTAAAGAAAAACATGATAAGTGTACCGACTTTCGAGATGGTTACTGAGTCTGAGTGTTAACTAAATTATCAATCGATTTGGGAAGCGGAGTTGCACTTGCAGTTGAATAAGTTTTAAATTAGATATGTCACAAAATAAGCAGAAGCTTAATTAAAACCATTTGTAACGTAAAAGAAATATTTTCCCAAAAATTCATAACACACAAGACAAACAACAGTTCGCATCTGCCATTCCCCGAGCAACAACTACAGCATACAGTTTTACTCCTGCAAATAACGATTTGCCCCGCTAGAATTTGTTTGATCCCAGGGTTCGTCTGAGCTTTAGTACCACTGCAAAGAAACATGGCCAAGTTAATTTAAACATGAATGAAGATGAAATTTATATAGTCAAAACTGCACCAGTTATAGAAAAAAGGAAAAAAAATGCAAATAATTGGCCTGCATCAGTCTATTATATTTTCTAGGGCATTGACTTTCTTCATACCAGCTGTTTATAATGGAAATCGCTTTAATCCCAAGTCTTTTAGCGAATGACATTCAAAATAGTACTACTCGATAAGTATACAGTCTCACTGTCTCTATTCTCAACATGAAGGGAACCCTAGGAAAAAAAACGAATTTAAATGTCCGCTGCCAGGCAGTTTTTTTAGAACCGTGTTTTTTTATCAAAGAAAGTGCATGTAATCTAAAGTGAAAAAAAAAACATCTGTACTCACTGTAGCTAAATACTCATGCTGTTTTGACTGGTATTTGTTTTTCAATTTTAATTTCAGTTAGAAAAAAGAAGGCCAAACCGGAGTTGTGCTCTGTTAACTACAAACTTGCGATGGTGATTCTGGATAACTTAAATTTTTGACAAGAAACACTATCCAAGTTTAAAATCGTCCAAAAATATTAGGCGCACGAAATGTTAAAAGCCCTATTCAATGCAAAATTTGGTGTATTTTCCTGGGTAACGATGAACATGTGAAAAAGGGTTTATTTTACATTTGTCCGGTGTATAACTACGGCCCATTGCGGTTCTCCACTTGATTCTTGCCAAATAACACTGCTACGAGTCAATTGTCAAACCTCGATTCTAGTCATCATCAAATAACACAACTGTGACATCGTCTTCTGTTCTCATTATAACCCCATTTTACGACAGAAAAAACGGCTAGGGAAGGGTAAATTTGCCTAGATTTGTAGGTGTAGGCGTCTAAGGTAAGTATACATGGGCGTTCTCCCAGTTTTAAGCTCAAGGTTCTTTTAAACAAGTTCTTTCAGGCAAAAAAAAGTACGTTCAAGTTTGCTTTTGTCGATTCTAAAGTGTTGCTTGGAGTGTTTTCTCCCTAGTGAAATAGAGATGTTTGCTATGCTAAGCAATAGTGAAGGCTCTACCTAGACTTACTGTATGTATAAGTGGTCAGTGAAGCTTTTACTCAAAGCAAACTCTTAGTCTTTGTCCATCGTAGCTTATATCAGTTAACAAATTAAGATGCGCGCATAAGCTGTGGATAGGAAATCAGTGTATAGAACAACGAGCCTCAGTTTTTAAAAACTTTAAAACTTTCTGCTACTTCGCAGAGCCGAGTGAATCGCAAACTTTTTCAATGAAAATGTTTTTCGCCATCTCTTGCAAACATGTTGATAAGAGGTAATATACCAAAAATTTATAATACATGCTTTTTCTTTGTTTTATACTCTGAAGAAATATGAGTTTTATGACCAATCAGAGCGCGCAATATCAAATCTATAGTTGTGTTAAATAACAAATTTCTCGCTACTTCCATTTTATTTTGGTAGAGCTTTTATTTCTTGATCTTGTATTCGCTC
>JAOBRD020352519.1:0-20558 GCA_027575215.2 Hydrozoanthus sils | reverse complement strand
CGGGGGGGGGGGGGTGCATGTGCCTACGCGCCTGCAGAGATTTTGTGAGCGCTGATTGGTTAACAGGTATGTTTTTAAGCCGCTGGTACACGTTGAAAGTTTTAGCTAAAACAAGAGTGCAGTAACGATGCGAGAAAAGTTTTACTAAGTAATGTTACACGGTTAAACTCTTGTGTTTGTTGCACAAATAGAAAGCCGTTCTATACCTTTCATGAAATTTCTCTCATAAGGGAAATTCAAAAACGTTTCACGAAACCGACTATGTAAAACGGTGCAACACCTGATAAAACTAGTTTCATATCGTTGTTGCACACAAGTTTCACCTAAAATTTCGAACGTGTAAACGGCGGCTTTAGAAACATGACTATTTTTTGCCAAAAACAAACAACCAGTAACAACGCTCGTATAAACATCTTACAAATCACGTTTATTTTAATTCATTATTCTTTGTTTTACATCTACAATCTGACACAATTCTGATTCTTATAAAAGTACGACCGATGAAGAAGCTAAACTACACAAATATGCTTATATTATTTGAAAGCCTAAGCAGGCTTGGAATTTCTTCAAACTTTTCTTTGATATATGCCTTGGACGTTTTCATATGAGTTTTAGCAGTCACTCAAGTCGTTAAAAATATTTCTTTGATTTCAAACTTTATGCCAGAAGGACTTAATTAGAAAGATAGTTTAAAAGTTCTGGTGCATTTCTTTTACCCTTGACGACTATAGCAAACTCTTCGTTACATTACAAAAATAAGCGAATTCTAAAAAGGGTTGTTTCATGAACCAACGATTAACAGTTTTTACTAAACACATTTGAGAAGAATTCAGTTTCAGCAAAGTTGATTGGTCTACTATTAAAAATCGATTGCAAATGGCGAGGTCATGATAGAAAGTTTTGCTCTTCGGGTTACGAAAAATGTTGGGAATTACAAATGCCATTTCTTAAATCATAAAATCATCTCATAAAAAGTAAGTATCATATCACCTTGTCTAAAGGACACCGCAGGTGCTTCAGCAACATAGACATTAACGCCAGCGACGACGAAAACAACAGGAAAAAAAATAATCAGCACGTTGATACGAGCCAAGAGGCCGTCGTATTTTAAATTAAATCAAACTTAGATCCAGTTCTAATCGACAGAAATGATTTAAACTGACATTTCGATTGGCAAACCTCGAGCTTAAAACAATTGAATTAATTTAACTACTCATTCTCGTTCCCAATTCAATCAACACACAGAATATACACATCCATGAAAGCTATCAACTACTATATGTTGCTACCTAATGACAAAAACGACTTTAGCAAGTCGGCGAAAATCGCTAAATTTATCTCAACGATATTTGTTACGGGTTCAATATACAATCTAATGGATACTGAAAGCTTGGATTCTAAATTTAAGTACAACTTTGGTGCCCCAACGAGCATGATTTCAGATCGTAATTATTTTTTGAGACCAGCCATTCTTTTTAAGGTGGACATATTGAGCTTTCTCTTGAACCCCTACCAATGCAATCGACCCGAACCCTGGATGAAGTGAATGGAAGAGCTTCAATTGAAAACCGTTAAAAAATTCTTTTAGGAACTTAAATGAAATCAAACAGAACCAGTTTAAAATCACATGGTCATCCAAAGGAGCTCAAGAATTTTCTAAGTCTTTCTTTTCAACATACTCTCCTAGCTTCATTCTTATGTCGTTTCGTCCCAATTTCTTTAACGTGCTACAGAAATCCTGAACAGTTAACTTGGGTATTGTAGCAGCCAAGAAATCGAGAACTTCCTTTCCTGCAGATGTACCCAAACTCTTCACGTACACTTCTTTCATTCTATACTCTCTGGCAATTTCACGCGCACCACCTGTCCCGAGTGGTGCTGTATCAAGCATCAGGCTGATTTCCTCTCTCAACGCAGGGTCAACGTCAGCCAACAAAAATTCTGCAAAAGTTAACAAAGATTATACTAGTATCAACAAGACCTACTCCAGTGCTTCCCAAGAACTGAAAGAAGGCGATAGAAACGTACATTAATGAACATTTTCCAACGCACCAATACTTTAAAAGCTTAGAAGTCCTAATGGAATTTCTAATGCTTCTAATCTGCCACATTCACGTTTGGTAATAAAGGAAAGAAGTAAGACAAAGGTTAAAGCCTTTAGTAATTAGCAAGGCCGACCACGCGACCTACAAATAACTGCCAACAAATTACACAGTTCAGGCGCATTACCGTCTGGTGGGTTTTAGCTACAAATATGAAACGGCTCATGTTTAGTTTCGACCTCCTCTGTCCATAGATGGCTCGTTATCCAGCGCTTACACAGGTTTGTTCCATAACAAAAACAGCAGCAATACCAAAAGAGCTACAACGATTGCACGCAATGCGTTTCGGCAGTATTTGAAAGAATAAAAATTGAACGAAGAGGAGTTTTTCACGTCATTGGAAAATGAAGATGGTTGATAAAAGTATAAAGCAACTTTTGCGCATTTTTCGTGTATCACGGAAAATGATCCTCAAGACGTCTATGCGCTAGAAATTATGGGGAAAATGTACAGGTCACCATCTCTTGCGTAATCGTGGGTTGCAAAGGTATAATGCATGGATAAACAATATACACACCATGGCGAATATGTTGACATAGTCCACTGAGTTCGCAACAGGCAAAATATAAATTACCGTATGAAATACTTGTGAGTGCGTTCAAAAACACTCAACATTCTGTGTATTTGAAGTAGCTCGTTTGATTGGAGAGAACACGAGGTACAACAAATAAGGAAACTGCGTGTTGACGTCTGTCAGCAATTATAAAACACAGACTTCTACTTTATCACTTACCACAGTGTTTCTCTTTGCCTGTTCCAGGTTCTTGATCACCCTGTTATAAATAATGGTAGCATAACTGGAGTGTTAGGCGTGTAGAAAGACAGTTTCGTAAAATACCTAATAGATAATTAAAATAAAGTCTACAGGACACATCCGAAACTTTCACATTTTGCTGACCATACAAATTTGTTTTTTTCGCAAAATAATTTGCTCACGCTTGAGGCGAGAATCAATGAAAAGTCATATAATACATGAAACTTGCTTGCTGCTTATAAGTTTTCCCTCAACATTGATAAAACTAGTTTTGTTCTTTCTCACCGAGCCCAAAAGACCATCAACAACTTGCATCAACTATTCTAGTAGATTATATACGAGACTATTAAAAAGAAAGTGTATTGGAATTTTCATTGATGCTCACCTAAGTTGGAAGGAGCAAATACTCCACATTTCAAAGACGATTAATCGTTCTGTAAGCATTCTGTCAAAACTCAGACACTAAGTCAATGTTTCGACTCTCGTTAACTGATTTACCCCTTTTTAAATTATGCAGTTGTAGCCTGGGGTAATCTCCAGATAAAAGCAGTAAGAATAATGACATATTCTGACTTTAAGGCTCATTCAACTCCATTTTTTTTCGGTTTGAAAGTACTTAAGGTTCTAGATCTAGTTATTCAAATAATGCTCTCTTTATATGTATGACTTTCATGCTAAGCTCTTACAATCATTTTTTACGTCTGTAAATAGATTACATCAATATAATCCTCGATTTGCCAGGAAGAGGTTATACTATCTTCCAAAAATAAGAACCAATTACGGAAAGTTCGACATTCGCTTCCTTGGTTTTAAAATCTGAAATTCAGTTCAAGATGATATTAAATCTAAGTCTCGACTTTTAACAGTTTCCATTCTTGACAGCTATATTTGTAATTAATCTGTATGACATTGGCTTCTGTTATGATTTTGTCCTCTTCTTTTCTTCGAAAGTTTGCCGTATAGTTCCCCCTCTCATGTTTCATTTTTCATGCCTTAAAGCTCTATGGGTGTTTTTGTTTTTTTTGACAATTTGTTAATGTTATCTGTTTATTATTATTAAATTTCAAATCTCAAACTTTCCTCGCTTGACGTAAGTCAGTTGAAGCAACTAATTGTGGCTTGTGTTCCTTCCAACTTTTAAACTTTACTATACTCCTTAATGTAAATAATGTTTTAAGAGCGCAATAAATTTATTGTTGTTGTCTTTACTGTTGAACAGCGTTCAAAACTTGTAGGCAGTGTAATCTTACTACTGCTTAGCCGACGTATGCATTCTGTTAAAACCTGGTTTGAATGACTTTCTACTGAGGACACAGCTTAAACGTTCAACATTCGGCCCTAAGTGTTAGTCACTTGAAAATTGCAAGGCGTATAAAGAAAACAATTTCCTTCTAACTACTTAACAGTTTTATTTTTCTTATATGATACTATATCTGTTAACGTACTATTATTTTTCTTTTCGTTCAATGTAATAGTGTAATAGTACTGCAAACTATTTTTTTCTTTACATTGTAATAATGTGTATAGCAAATGTAATTATGTGTACAATAAATGTTAATAAAGTGTATCACCATAAAAAAATAAGTAAATAAAAATAAAATTAAGGTATCAGAATGGTTTTAGGTACATTCTTAGTTTTTCTTTCGTAGCGCGCGGCATACTTTTTACCCCTATGAAAGTATACATTTTCTGAAACCTTAATAGTTTCTCCGTTCAAAAATGTTTCTTTCTTTATAAATGACAAAAACCGATTTGTCTTACAGGCCTGTGTTTCAGAGGGCAAGCATTTCCAAACAAAGAGCTCCATCTCAAAAAATATCTAACGCAGTGACACCAGCTACAAGCCGAATCAATTAGCACCCAATGGCCGCCAAAACGGTACCAGGCTTTTGCGGATTAACGTTACATTATTTTTTAATCGCAGTTCAAAGTTTACGCGCCTTTTTAAAACAAAAAAGTTCAGGAAAAAGCCAATAACTTCAAATCCAGGGCAAAATATCGCAAAACGCTGGTACCGTTTTTTATTCCAAGTATTTGGCTATCTTTATGCAAAATTTCAACAAGCTGCGAAAAATATTTTTCGACTCGGAGCCTTTTAAGGTAACACGATTTTGCATTTTTCGAACTACGAGAAAAAGCGAGAAAAAGATTTTGCTTTTGACTTCGTCTGGGCAAACGAGACTAATTAGATATCTGAAGCAATTAGAAAGTTAACCAATCGTAGTGAGCGACAGAAGCACGAAACCCTAATTATTTTATCACCTTGTCAACTTACTGCGAATGCAAAAAGCCAGAACGCGACGGTTACTTGCGGATAAAAGAAGCTAAAAGCTAAAAGACTCGAGCCACCGGAAAGAATCTTTTCCCTCAATTTCCCAGACCACGGGCTCTTTTTTGTTGTTTGCTCGACATTCAAATATCTTAACTCCAATGACGCATCAAGACAAATGCTTTTAGATATCATAACTTCGACCACAAAACTTTACATGCGAACTCTCCGAAATTTTAATGATAAAATGATACACTTCTTCGGCAACACTATGTTTTGTTTTATGATGTGTCACGTGTTATATTTCAATACGCGGCAAAATGTGTGAAAGTGATCACCTTATCACCAGGCTTCAAGTACTCCGGAAACGAAAGTAAACATTGCAGTTTCAAGGCAAAATTTATTATTTCCCATAACTTGAAAACCAAAGATCATTTTTCCAACGTGTTTTCACAGTTACTTAGATAAATCTCTATAGAATACGTTCGGTCAATATAAAAAAATTCGAAGTTTTGGCGTCATAAAACCATTCTGCTACCTTAAACAGGAAGGCGATCAAAAAAAATCATCTAATTTGCCAGATCTACAGTCTCTGACAAAATGCTGGAAGGAGGTTACCATCTCACCAATTCCCCAAATCACTTATGTTACTATGTAAGTTCAAAGCACAAAGAGTGGTTTGGGAAGGGAGCGTTTGTTTGTAATGGAGGCATCCAAGTACTTCTGCCTAATAAGATCGTAGCTATGTCAGCTTATCAGATGTTCTAGATGGAGACGAAAGCTCATACTAATGGGAAAATTAGGAAAATGTAGAAATAGATCTCTTTTCGAATTTCAGCAAAACAGAAACAACGAAAACCAACTCGTTTATAGTTTAGGTGATAAAATGATATTTCCCGATGCCGGCCGAGGTTTACTCCGATGGTTGTAATAGCATTGTTAGCTATCATGACAGTAACAATGTTATTTTGTTTCCCATTGGCGCTTTGACTGCATCACTTGTCTTCGTCTTGTATGTCACCATAACAAACATGTAGAGACTTTCGGGCATTTTTGAAGCCTCCACCAAGCACCAAAGATCTTCGTTCTACTGGAGTAAGCTCAGTATAGGCTGTACTACTGTTACACTGTGTATTTTAGAAGAAACCATCAGAGCAAACAAATAATAAAACAAGCAACAATCAAACAGCTTATTTTACTCAAAATTCTCTGTTCTCCTAGTGCAGTTTATTTAGGAGGATATTAATGAGTCGATTGTTTTTTGTTTGGTGGTCTGAGACATATATGTTATTTGCCGGCCGGGAAGTCCGTGTTGAGTAATACTGTGCCAGAGGTCTTGCATAAGGACCGACGCCAGAGGCCGAGGTCCGTACCTAAACTGAGGACATAGTTTTTTTCAATACGGACCTTCCGGCCGGCAAATAACGTGTTTATTTCCCTGTGTTTTAGTGTTTTTTTAAAAATTTTATTAAAAGCGTATGTTCACCGTTTTCATTCAGCAGGATAATAAAAAATTCACTGTCACTATGAGAACTTCCGAAAACTCTACTCGTCGGATATCGTGCATGTCAAAAAATAACTTTCAAAAAAAAAAAAACGTTTCAAAATGTTAACGCGGTACAAGACTTGCAAAACTAAAATAAATGAAACTTTAAAGTTTAGTCGTCTTTGCTTGTCACGAAGTCGCTGTCGGTATTTGACCACGGGCAAGATCGTAAAAGTCCGCCCGCTCACGGAACCGATCAAATTGCAGGATTCGTTTCATCTTGCCCGCTCCCGCGCCGAAAAAAAAATAAAAAGCTTTCTTTTTTTCGCGTCTTTAAGGTGTTGGGATTTGAAAAGGTTTGTTTGTGAACATTACGTCAGTTGAAATCCGCCTATATCATGTCAAGATTTAATTTTCAGCAATCCTATTGTAAACAGTAGCAATTCTCATTTCATTTTCAAATAATCCTTCATTTTGTAAAAGTATTCTCGAAAAGAAACCTATCTTGTAGAGAAGCCGTCTACGGGTTCCTTTCAACGTATTACGGCGTTGCATTGTGTTTTATTTTGTGTTTGCAATGTATCATAAATTATCGTTTCGTATATAGTACCATTTCGATTCGTTTCGTAATAACGTATCATTTGAAAAAAAAACACACTAAGGGAGACAGTAAAAAGCTGGAAATTGTCTATGAGATAAACAATTTAACATGCACCAAAAGCACGAACCTCGGCCGTCTTGCAATGACTATACCATTGCTTAACTTCTGGATGGTCTTGAACTTGCTCACTGCCGCACCAAATCGGGGTTGGGGATTGATTAGGATCCAAGTTAATGACGTGAACGCGTCTGTGTTTTTGACCTTCCTGTTGCTTGCTCTCCTGGGGAACAGCTTGTTCTCCATCATCACTAACAGCAAGAGAAAAGGTTGAGTTTAACAGGTTATACTTTGATCTTTGGAACCGTTTTCAGATAGGCGAACTCTGACATACGATAAATGGCCAAAAGTAAAACAAAAGAAACAAGAAAACCTTAAAACTGTCTCCAGTCAGCCTCTGTCTACACACAGTACTATAGTACTCTTCAGCCCACATATTAAGCTCATCATCATATGTCTCCATTCCCTCGAACCAGTTGACAAGGGTGGTCATCACAGAAACAAATAGACGCACCTGAGACAGTTGTTGGTAATGTTACTGTTGACGCCCTACCTACCTGCTTTCAGAAGAAGACAAATGACTTAGGTGATAGTCTTCATCTCGCATTCCTCGGCAGCTCAGGTTTGGACACGGAGGTCCTGCTTCAAACTTCAAGAACTTAAAGTATTGGCTACAGACCTCTGTTACAAGTTCTGTCAAGGTCTTGAGCAACGTTGGAGGCCCCTGCTGCATATCCTTAAACCTGAAGGTCAGTAAAAATAATCTTAAAAAATAATAGTCTCGTGCAATATAACTATTTCGTGTTCAAGATACCGCTGATAACAATTGACTGCCGGCGCATCTGCACAGCCTTAGTCTCGAAGTGAAGTAAAATATTCACATATTCCTGCGTGGAATCATATTTTCAGAGAAAGTTTTTTCTGCAGAAAATTTTATTATTCGAAAGCTTTGTTTCTGTTGCTGAATTATAAAGAAAAGTGCGTGTACTAATGAGGCAAAAAATGTAAACAAAAACTCACCTATACACTAATGAGTTTCGAATAACACCTTTTCTTGCTGAAATTTGTGAATATTAATTTTTTACTTCAGTTCGTGATTTCGGCTGTGCAAGTGCACCGACAGTATTTTTTGTCAGCGGTGCTTTGAACACGAAAAAGGTGGGTTACTAGTTAAACAGTGCTGTGTGGGCTTTTTTAAAACCTTTCTTTACCACTTTTCTTGTGACTTTATCCCAATATTCCTTGGTAACATACCTCGCTTGAACTTTAAATTGGTTGTGTCTTGATGAGGCTTCAAGTTTAAACATGAACTCGTTTCCAAACGAAAAAATTCCTTCACTGTGAGCAATCTTCGAATTCATTCCCTTGGTCAACTCCGAACGGAGGTTGAATCTAACTGCAACATGATGAAACAGTGACCGTGGTAAGAAAGGATTGAAATCAAAATAGAGAACTTTATCAGGGCCGACGAATCCCTTACACTCCTTTGCCCACTTGTTATCAAGAGACCTTTTCGGCAAATGACACGGCACAATAAAGGTTTCTCCCTTCTTTTCTCCTGGAAACTCTGTTTCAGGCGATGCCAAGGAAGATGACTTCCAAGGACACATCATTCCTGATGCTACAAGAAGACCAGTGATTGTATCTGAACAATCTCCAAGTCCTTCCCAGGCATGCTTCATCAGCTCACAACTTGCAATGCCTCGATTTTTCAAGGTTTTCCACTGTCCTGAGAATCTCCTCTTCATTTCAATATTCTTGGGAATGTCGGAAATGCGGGTCATAACATCAACGAGGTACTGGGGTTGGAGGACAACCTGGTCCTTCAGAGTTGGAAAATGACTGCTGCACGACGGTCCAATTAGCTCATCTGTCAAAAATAAAAAATAAAAAATTAGAAAACTTAATTCGCGTTTCTCCTCTCATAGCAACTTTTGCAATATGAACCAGGATTTCTGTGTTTTGCAAAACGGAAACCAAGGCACACAGGTAACGTTTGATCGACGGACGGGAAAAAGGAATGACTTAGCCTGCAAAAGCAGACACCTTCTTCGCACTGGGGCACATGCCCCCAGACGAAGGAAAACGTACGTCTGCGATTTGGGATAAACATTTCTGTCTGAGAGACCGTTGGATGATTTATGGTATTTTGAATAATTTTTATAAATTAATGTATAACTCAACAAATTTTCGAGTCAAAAAACAAGTTTCAAAAGAGGTGATGGAAAGGGAAGGTCCGAAGCGTTGTTGTATTTCCTTCATATTTTTAACTGAAATTTTAAAACTATAAAACAGGTTTTGAAAAGCTTGTTAAAACTGCCGCGCCTTTAAGTGACACGTCCATGGCCACTTACTGCAAGTGGAACGACAGCACAGAATCCTGTAAAATGTGCAAGCGTCGGAGCACGTTCTTCTTATAAGCAAATTTGAACTGGTGCGTAATACTTGTCGTAATTTCAACCCCTTTCAGTGAAAGACTTTTACAAACTCAGATAACAAACGCGAAATGCCATGTTGTTCAAAATCTGGAACGAGGAACAAAACTGTGCTATGTAGATTTTGGGCGTTTTTAAAAATATAAGGTGGTAAGCATTTCATGCTCTAATAAATCATTAGTTATATTGCAACATTAGATAATTTTGTATTTTAGGAATATTTTGTGAAATCTGCGTTATTCTGGACTAACAACTAAGATCGCTGATACAAACTACACTGAAAATGATCTGTCCGGTATTCTGAGAACATGAATGTTCAGACTAAAAACCAGCCTATGTACACTTCATTTAGCTGCTGATATTTTTAAGGACAAGCCTGGATCGGTACAGTACGTTCTTGATTTTTTATAACAAAATACCAAGTTTTGGTTAAGGACTTATTCTTCCAGGTTGAGAATGAAACACGATAAAATTTAACTTCATGTGGTTATATTAACTATTTCGTTTCATATAAAAAAAGACAGGAAATCCAGCCATACTACATATCGCATATGTACACAAATAACTGATAAATTGACAGTTCTTAGCTGGTAAAAAAGCAATGTAAACAAAATGTACGATATATTGTAAAGGTATAAAATGTCAGTACACAATTTTTTCAAACTGTTGAGATGTTTACCACTAAAGAATACAGTGAGCCTTATTGCCTGCAACACCGATGAGGTTTTGATATTTTCTGCTTGAAAATACGCTCGCAATTGCATTGACTGTCGATCGATGCGCAAACCAGTCGATATTTTCCTTCACTGCCATGCGTAGAACACTTTCGCTTTGCTCTCTACTAACAAAAGTTGCAACGACCCCTAGCTTAATCAGAAAGCTCTTTGGTCCTTAAACAAGGCAACGAATACAAGTAACAAAAAAACTCGATGTATTAAACTAGCCTGGAAAATGTGAAGACAACTCATATCGATAAGTGGTGCCATTCCATTCGTAAAATTAAAGATTACCCTAATCAAGTTGGAAGATTCGCAAATTCATCATGGCGCATACTGAAACTCATCCAGCGCATCTGTGGCTGCTTTTTTAAATTATCCATTCTAAACTTACAACATACTTTAATTTATCGACTGCAACAGTGAACAAGCCACTGACTCTAGCACTTTGCCCTTTCATAATTTCTTTCAATTAATTCTTTTTGACCAATCACAACCAGCCCCAGAAATCCGGGGGCTGAATAAATTAGTCTGACAGAAACGTTTGTCTCAAATCGCAGACGCTCATTTTCTCTCGTCTTAGGGGCCTGAGCCCCAGTGAGAGGAAAGGCATCTGCTTTCGCAGGCTAGGTATGACTGGGAACTTATGTTGGTCTTACCGGCCGCTCGAACACCCATCTATTCCAAAATGACTAGTTGAAATTGAAGACCCTAAACAATAAGTTCTTCAATTAGAGGTAAAACAATATAAAACTTTTTCAAAATTTTTTTTTGCAGTCTTTGTGCAAAACATCCAAAAGGGATCAGTGTATATCTGGTTATCGTAGCAATGCTAAGAAAAACACATGCATGGTACCTGTTCGTACACAGCCTCATAGTCTCTGGTCAATATCAATTTATGGAATTAATAACTTAGAGTACGGAAGAATTTAAAATCTCTCTATTTATTGTTTCTAAGGTACATTCGCAAAGAAAAAAATTACCTGGGAGGATGATTACTCCAGTATCATGAAAGAAGTGTAACATTTTCTCAAACTCTTCTTCTTCCATGGGGCATTCCTGTCTTAAACACTGTAGCAGTTCGTTCTTCGATATACACTTCTTGTTGAACGGTCGACTATTACGGCGAACTATTTCGTCCTCAAAGTGAAGCCATCGAATTGGTAACTTTTCTTGCACGTGATCTAGTTCTTTCGCTTCAGTGAGAATCTTTTTCTTCAACAATTCAACTTCTTTCTCAGTATTCGGCAGTGAGTTTTCAACAGTAAACAGGTAAGAGTTTTCTGAGCTCTGAACGAGTTGATTGCAAAATGTTTCCCCAAAATGCTTTCTTAAAAGTTCGTCAGCATTTGCAACAACTTGTGGGGTGACGCTCTTAAGATTAGTACCAGTGAGGAAAATTGGTGTGTTCCGAGGAGTGTGGATACGCACAGAGTTTAACCAGTAATACAAGGAATCCAATGTAGCTTCCTGTTTCTTCTTAAACTCCACCAAACTGAAAACAACAAGAAACATACTTCTCCTATTTAGAAATACGTGATGCATGGGTTCATACAAGCTGTGGCCAGCAAAATCCCAAAGAGTTAGTTTAACTTTGACGTTTCTGTCTTGCTCACGGCAGCCTTCACGTAGAAACTTTTCAATCTCTTCATATGGCACTTCTCTTTTTAAACATGGCATGTTAGCAGCCTCTGTCGCAACAGCAAACGGGTCACCACTACTGAGCCCCTCTACGCAATCAGTTGTCGGACTCTCAGGGGAAATGAGAAACTTTATGTTACTTGCAATACCTCTTTTTGCGGCCATCAATTCGTTCCAAAGCTTGTTACTAACGATTTTGGCCACAACTTCGTCCACATGGGGAGCAGAACATTCCATGATTTGCCACGATGTGTCCAACTCTGTGCTCTCGACCATAGATGTGTCGATTCCATGTGTTTCTTGGCGAGTTTCTATAAACTTTTGTCCACTGAGCATTCTAACAAGGCTTGTCTTTCCAGCTTTAACTTGTCCGAGAACTGTCAGCTGTATGTGTGAAACAGTAGCATGTTCTTCCTTCAGGGCTCTTTTGAAGACTTCGACAGCTTCTTTGCCACGGGCAAGAATTTCATATGGTACCTTACTCGGCTCTAGAAAAAGCAAGAAACACGTTTTTGTCTCAATTTTCCGAATGTTCCTTAAGCTAAGGTGTAAGTTATTGGTCCTACTGTCATCAAGTTAGGTAGTCTACGCATAGCCGCTTAATTTTTATATTAACCGTATGAATCAGCGCCGTTTATGCTGTTCTATGACGTATTCTTTCCATCCAAAATGAACGGATGCCCGTGATTGGTCGATTTTCTAAGTGTAGAAGCCGATTGGTTGCTACATCAAACCAACTATTTTTAAATTGAAAATATGCTTTAACGTGTTGAGTTTCATAAATGGATAGAACTTCGGCTTTCATTAAGTTTTTGTGGCATTGAAGCTCTTTGAGAGTCATATCGGATCGAGTTCAGGCAGCGAATGCTTTGAACAGTTGTTTTAGATTTATTATTTACAATCTTTTGCGAAAAGCTTTCTCTGCCCCGTGTAACTTCCAGCTGTTCGATCTGTCGGCCTTTTTTAACCTTTAAGGCTTTGTTTACACAAGTTGGACGCCTGTAGTTAGTTGAACGTTTGACTTAAAATGACAAATTCCCAATCAGCATTTGCGAACAGCTTTCTTTTCCGTCGCAGCTAGCAAACAACTGGCCTGTCAAAACTAAGTCTAGAAAGTTTCTGGCCTCTATAAATAAAAAAGAAAACACCGAATCCAGCGAGTTTTTTTAACGGGTATCTCAAATTACCACGAAAATTGCAACGGTCCTTGGCTTATTCAGAAAGCTCATTTGGTCCTTCGTCAAGGCAACGAGTAGAGATAAAACTAATTAAATACTCAATGTATTAAACTGGTTTGGTAGATGTGAATACAACTCGCACGCTACAAGCGGTGCCATTTCATTTGGATATAAAAGATTATTCGAATCAAGTTGGAAGATTCGCGGCAAATACATCGTGGCCGATTATAAATTCGTCCAGGGCATATGATTTCTGCTTGTTTAAATCATCTATTCTAATTTTACAAAACACAGCGAACAAATCTCTGACTCTGGCGCTTTGCCCTTTCATAACTTATTTCAATTAATTCTTTTTGACCAATCAAAAACCAGTCCCAGAAAATCGGGGGCTAAATAATTAGTCGGACAGAAATGTTCGTCTCAAATCGCAGACACTAATTTTCTCTCGTCTGGGGGCCTGAGCCCCAGTGAGAGGAAAGGCGTCTGCTTTTGCAGGCTAATTTGTTCTCTGTTTCACAGACGCTAGTAACAGCCATTAGATTGGCCGAGTGGAGACTGGCGTCTGCACGCAGGCTACAAGTTAGGTAAGTGAGCAAACATTTGTAGAGGAGAACCAGATTTCGATGAAAAAAAACAGGTAAAAAATAACTAATAAAAAACAGGTGCATTGGCGAGAAATGATAATAACTAATAAAGAGAGTTTTATAAACTCCAGTGTCATGGTGCTCAAGGGTTAGCACTTACAGCACAATCAACTTTCTAATGATCGTAAGGTAGCCACTGTATTTGTAACTAAAAATGTACATTCAGCTGAAAAACAAAATGTTTAAAAAGGATAAATTTTAAAATGTGCAAGATGAATACTAATGGAGCCGCAATCTTCGTGCTCACAGTCTTTTTTTTAATTCTAATTTTTAAGTCTCCTATTTTACGAAATTTGTTAGCATAAAACGTCGTCATGTCCGACGTCAGTGCAATACGGCAGCATCCACCGGATTGATCTGTTCTTCTTTCTCGTTTTTTGCAGAATGCTAACAAACGAGTTTCTTTCTTTCTGGACTACGAAACTGATGTTCTTAAATATTATCTTATAGTTTTTGTAATGTTATGCAACTGTATGTAATCTGTTGTGTACACTCAGTTCCTCTGGATTCTTTCCGACGTATGTACTAAAATCTTGGAGTATAATGCTCAGTATCAGCAAACTTAAACTTCAGACAGTGTCATTAGTAGATTACGATCAGAGTGAAATGGTCAGGTACTATAATTTATGACAAGATTAAGACACAAACACATAAGAAAACGTTTTAGATTACAGCTACCTTCTTTTACTTCTCTAGCAAGATGGCCGTTACTCTCTTTGGATGCTTGATATTGTGTAACTGCATCACATATCTGAGAAAAGTGATGAAGGATTTCCCATTTCTGGCGCACAATTATACCACCATCACTGGCTGTAACAACAAGAACAACAACAACAAAACTTGTTTATGTGTCTTATAACTATTCAAAAGTAATAGCTTACAGTAAGTTTTAAAGTAAACATACGAACTTTCCATAGTTATTCGCAATTACTGGTACTCTACTGTGATTGAACTTGTTTTGAATTTTACATTTGAAGGCAAGATGGAAAAAATCTGGAAAAGAGAAAAAAATTAACGCAAGATGAAACAAAACCTCGAGCATTACCCCAATTTGTAAACAATTGCAACCTCTTCTCATTTTCTAGAATAAAAGTGTTACAAAACAATATTCTTTGTTCAACTAACTACAAGTTAGTGATTATCACTCGACAAGTTTCTTTCCAGTGGGTCTTTTTGCACAACCCCCATTGCCCACCTTGAAAACTAAGGAGTCGATTCATTGTGTTAATAAATATCTACTCTCAAACTCACAATAGCTTTTCATGAATCTTACAGCTACCTGCAGCACGTGCTTCAAACATCAACATTTTTCTACAATACATTTATTTTTTCTTTTCTCAATCATTTCACAACTGCCAGAATTTCACCAAAAATACCTTCTTGGGCTCTGATTATTTTGTAAACGCGAGAAGTCCAAAGAATTGTCACCCTGACCCAAACTTTTGGCAAAAAACTTGAGACCCTCCCTAAAACTCTACTGAAATAGATTGTCACCCTCCCCTAAAGGTCCAGTGGACTATTCCATCAAAACACAAGGAATGTAAATAACTCAAGTGTCAACTACCAGTTAACCAATTAGGAACTGCAAATGTTATAACATCAACTCAGTGTCTAAAACTCATAGTTTGCACAGTTTATGTAGTATCTGCTATCAAATGACAATACGAAACAGTCAGCTTCACAAAAAACAGCAATAGAAAGGTATACATTCAAATATCAAGCGTTCTGCCGAGTACTTGACTGTTAGGTAACCCTAATTACATTAGAGCTGTTTTAGTTAAGAAAAATCCACAGCCTATGTCTCTCTGTCCAAGTTCTGCAGGTTGCAACTACGACTAGCACCAAAACTGAATGAACTCTATGGGGGCCAACCGTTTCAACCTAAACCGGTATGGTTGGTTTTGTTCAAATTTCTATTAGAATACATTTTCAACTTTTTTTGGTTGAAACATTTTCAACCCTTTTAACCTGGGTTAGAGTTGGTTGAAATGGTTTATCAACCAAACCAACCAAAAACAGTTGGTCCAAATATATCGAGCATAGCATAAACTGTGATGTACATCTTTACACAGTTTTAGCGGTTTCTAAAAATTGCCATATTTTTCAGTACTGCAAAACCAAAAGGAGTCAAAGATAAGTGACCTTAAGATACCCTGATTTCGAGTATGAGTACGTGTTGAGTATGCCACCTGAACATTGCCTAAACACCAACAAATAAATAGAAACAAAGATTTAATTAATAAGTAGTAATTTATTTTTCAGATGTTTTTTAACAACGGGAGTGAGTCGAGCGTCGTCATCTCAAAAGGTGATCGATTCTTTTTTTTCTTTCTGTGACTTTAATTTCTGATTTCTGAAAAACAAGCAACTTTAATTAAGTCTCATTCAGTCCATATAGTTGAAAAGAGAACGTATTGCATTTTCCATAGCTTTTTGGTAAGAATCAAAAGTGTATCTTTTAACTTGCTGTTCTCAGATAGCAGCCATATTGAAAACACTTCAACGAAAACTTTCGATTTATCCACAATTTCTACAGTAAAATTAGTGTCTTTCCAAAACATTTTGCATCTCAAAACAAAGTACGTGTTTACCTAATAAGCTATCTATATTTTGTTTGATAAAATAGATTTAAAAGACAGAAACAACTTACCCATTTCTCCATATTTCTACTCATGCAACACTAATGTGTAAACCAATGGCTACCCCAGAAAAACATGTTCCTTTTACGGGAGGGGCTTGATGACGTTAGCACTTAATGAATTCAAAATGGCGCTACTCGTACCCAGCAGCAAAAATTGGGGTATCTTAAGGTCTCTATAATTAAGCTCTAAACACGCTCACCTAATTTTCTTTACACCTGACCAGTCATAATAAAACTTCAAAAATGATGTATCATGGTACTAGCTAAACTTGAACAAGCTAGGCTTCTAATACTTGAATTCATGTGGCCATTGAATTTAAGGACTAGTAAGTTGGATGTAAGGTCATATTAAGGTCAGATAGCCTTGTGATAAAAAGAAGTAATGTCCCTTCCCTAATTTAGGTAAAAAATAGTGAACCTCCCAAAACTTGTTTGAAAAATTATGACCCTTAATACCTACATAAAAGCGACTCTTCCCCTCACCTCAAAAATATCTAGGTAAAACAAACTACAGTATCATAAAAAATAGTGTTACACTTTATGTGAAAAAGGAGACCGATTATAATCTTGCAAACAAAAATTTACTAACTTGTCCCAAACAAACAAACAAAGAAAAAGTTCAATTTTTTTATAAGCAAAAACTTTTAATTAGGATCAATCTATTTAAACACAGATGTAAAATACAAATAATTAATAATTATGATGTTTAGGCTATGATGAAAAATGATCAAAAAGGCTGACAAATAGTATTTTTGTCTACATGCAATAGTAGTTACTCTCATTGTTTTTGTTTGTTAATTAAAAAGCCTAATAACAATATTGATTTTATGAAAATAATCCAATAAAATACTCAGATTAAGAACAATTATATGACTAATTATATATATGGATGATATCAGATCAGAACAAGAGCTGACAAAAGTTCACAAGCTACTTCCAAGCTTGCAATTTGAATAGCCTTGGCGAGTGAAATAAAGTTGAATAAAAGTCAGTACGAGAAGCTATTCCATTTTTATAACCAAAATATATCAGCTGTCATTCAACAGCTATCTTCAGAAAATGCTCATCTGCATTAATATTAATACATGGAATAAAGTTCTTGTAAAATATAAATTGAGGTGAGTGATTGTTTCCATTGAGTGAGTGGGTAGTTAACACTAGAAAAGACACTTAGAACTGCACATTTCATGCCTAAGTTTCTCTGTTAAATTCTATTTTCACCAGACATACTCTTATTGCAAAAAATAATGATGAAAATTTAATTTTAAAAGAGAACCGCTACTGTAAATTTAACATATGATTATAATACTGACGAGGCGGGCAAGTTTTAGTGATCGAGTAGCTGGGTGATAGTCACTCTTCTCAGGTCAATTTTTGCACCAGCAATATATCATTGGTGAGTGAGAGCAATGGCTTGCTTCAAATGCCAAGCTCTACTGCTTTTGATCAATCACAAACTTTAGTAAACTCTCGTTAAATCTTGTTTTCAAAAGCTTTAAAAAATGTGATATACTTAATTCCACTAGCAAATTTAAGAAGTGATGCAAATCTGAATATTACCTGGATGTATTATTTTATAATATTCAACTAGTGCCACAAATCCTGTCAAATCTCAGACATTAAAGTTCCATAATATAAATTATAGTATACTCTTAAATTAACCCTATGAACTTAATTAGCTTCTCAACTTAATTTTAGCCAAAATTCATAACTGTGGCAATTCCAAAAAAAAATTAAAGCTTCTCAATATAAACATCTAAATTTCTTACAAACTGTTTATATCTGACTCATTTCAAGAAAAGACTTGGTGATTTCAGTCAAAAAGCAGCAGAAATAAAAAAATTTGACGATGCACATGCATATTTTTTAGCATTATAAAAATAAAATGATGACTCACACACCAGAACTGCAGCTGCTAGACTTCGACAGTTTACACGACCTTAACTGCTAAATTGTCACAATTTGATTTTAGATAACAAAAACTGTACTTTGAGTTAATACTGGCCTGCTGTTTCAATCCTCATTCAAAACGCCAACTGGTACCTTGCCTTCCCTTCCACCAAATTTGTTTTGACAATGATGGATTATTTGGCTAAACAAAGTGAACCTTGATATCATGTAAAATAAAAAAATTTGAATACTAGATCTTTAATTAACAACACCTTCATCATTCTGAAATGATCTGATTTCCACAATCTTTTCCTCAAATTCTTCCGAGTTCCTTTGGCCTAAGTGTAACTGGCTGATACACTGTTTTAGTGTGAGTAATGACTCCACTCCACAGATGGTCATTTCTGCCGGTAAAAACAAAGATCAGTTATTAAAAAACTGATGCTTACAGTCAAAAGTATCATCACCATGTAAAAATGATAAGTTTTTGTATATAGAATAATGAGAAAGGTCCTGTTTACTTTAATATTAAAATGGCATTTCACTTTATATAAATTAAACACGAGTCAAAAAAACTATAAGCATATCTATTAGAGGTTTAAGTCAGTTCTCATTGAAGGCAGGGGAGAGGTTTAATTATTTCAAAGAAAACGTTTTTTTTAAAAAACTTTGAGCACTGAGACAATATTTTGTAGGCTGTGTCTCGGTGTCCGACAGTCGTACAGGGCTTTAACAAAAGTCTGTGTCCGACACTTTGTATTTTGTAGGCATGTTTACCCAAGCCTCAGGCTCTCTTCAATGCTTTGCCTAAAAACATATATATATATATATATAGGTATATTGTTACTTTTAAATATAATAGCCAATCCTGCTCAGGTATTATGGAAGTGGCTGAAGAGGTAAACTACTAAAATAAGATAATTATAAGCCAAGGTGCTTAAACTACATCAAAACTATTATGAAAATTTATACAGTGTTGAAAAAGCATCGCGGGAATTAAAAAATCAAAGTTAAACAAAACAACTTAAAAAAACATCAAAATAATTGTAAAATAGTACAACTATAAACAACTTTCAGTGCGAATAAATCATTACAGATGTTAACATCAAAACTTTACAAACCTTCGATGCAGTGTTGAAAAATCACAATACGGCAAGCTTCCGTTGCCAGCGCGAGCGGCGACTTATTTTCCTTGTCCTTAGCAAAACTATCGCCACCATTCTTCAACAGCAGCTTCAAACATCTCACTAAGCCCTTCGCTGCCGCAATGTGGACGGGCGTTCTTCCGTCCATAGGATCGCGGCAATTCGGATCACCATCCTCCCAGCTTAACATAATCTTTAATGTTCGTGAATGGTCTCCAAAAGTGGCACAATGAATCGGCGAGAAACCAGCATGATAAGCTGCTTTACAACTTGGCGCAATAATGTGAGAGTGGCCAGTCTGATCAGCACGCTGACAACGGATAAACTGATTGAGCAGTTCGTACTTCCCAGAGCACGCTACTTGATGCAAATCCTTTTGGTGGATTTTTTCTTCTTCCAAGTGACTTATAAAAAAATTTCTACCCCCAAACTCGTCCTCACAAATGTTGCAGTAGTAACTTTCTGACGGCGAATGTTCGGTGAGGTGAGAAACTAGACTCTCCGAATCGCTGAATTCGATCGCACATTTTGTGCAGCAGTGTGGCAGAATTGCTCTGCTACAAGGTTTGTTTAACTCCTGAAACGGCATTTGAGGTACTACGTTTTTCGTACCTCATTACAGAATATGAGCGGGCTTTTTAAAAAAAATTGGGGACCAAACTCATTCAGGAAATCACAAAACAAAAATCGAAGCTCTGAAGTTGTGTTCGGCGAAGTGTTTCTATGTTAGTTCCTCATTGGCTCATTGGCTGTAGCCCCTGGAGAAAGCCAATCAGAGACCTTTTCAAAATACTTTTCTTAGAAACAAGCCGCTACCGCTGACTTATGATGACTACATACTCATTTGGGAAAAGTTTAGTTTCTGACAAAGTAGTCTCCTAAAATACTAATTTTCAAGCGTACGTGATTTGTATAAAACATACCTTACAGTGAAAATATTATTTAGGGACGGACCATCAAAAAATAGATGGGGGGGGGGGGGATCCAAGATTCACGTTT
>JAOBRD020352417.1:0-20431 GCA_027575215.2 Hydrozoanthus sils | reverse complement strand
TGAGTAGTACACCCTCCCTCTCCACTCCCTATGTGAGTAGTACACCCTCCCTCTCCACTCCCTATGTGAGTAGTACACCCTCCCTCTCCACTCCCTATGTGAGTAGTACATCCTCCCTCTCCACTCCCTATGTGAGTAGTACACCCTCCCTCTCCACTCCCTATGTCAGTGGTAAACTCTCCCTTCCCACTCCTCTTTTCAGTAGTAAACCCACCCTCTCTATTCCCTATGTCAGTGGTAAACCCTTCCTTCCCACTCCCCTTGTCAATAGTAAGCCCTCCCACTCCCTAAATCAGTTGTAAACCCTCCCTTCCCACTCCCTATGTCAGTGGTAAATCCTCCCTTCCCACTCCCTCTCTCGGTGGTAAGCCCTCTCTTCCCACTTCCCTTGTCAACAGTAAACCCTCCTTCGCCTCTCCCTAAGTCAGTAGTACACCTTACCTTCCCACTCCCTATGTCAGTGGTACACCCTCCCTTCCCACTCCCTATGTCAGTGGTATACCTTTCCTCTCCACTCCCTATGTCAGTAGTACACCCTCCTTCTCCACTTCTTATATCAGTAATAAACTCTCCCTTGCCATTCCCTATGTCAGTGGTACACCTACCCTTCCCCTCCACTCCCACAAAACACTCTGAACTTATTGTTTAACTTTGCTAAAGGCTAAACCTATTTTACAGATTTTAACTACGCTAATCTAGACGAAACACAAAGATCTGAGGAAGACATGGAACAAAAGTGGAACCAGATTCACTCATTAGGAAGTCCTGAGTTGATGTATCATTGGCCTTTCCTTGGCAAGAAAATGGGCTACTTTAAAGGGCAGCCTCTCAGCGTGGTCAGTCCAGGACAGGTTGAGTTGATGCAGACAGAGTTCCCAGACTACCCCGACGGATGAGATATAGAAAATCAAGGCAAATGAGAGAAGAAAGGAAACAAGACTGAGACCCTATAGCTCTCGCTGACTACAACACTAATAAATTCCAATGAAAACATTTGTTTCTGAAAGATCTTGTTTAAAAGAACTGCGGAAAAAGATCTTGTTTAAAAGAACTGCGGGAAAGCAAATGGTCGTTTCGATGTTATAACATTTAAAAATGAGTTATCATTTTAAATTTCTTTAACCATTTGTTGAAATACATGGAAGGTATGCATGTTTTCGAGCTGATCTTAAAACAATTTGTGATTAAAGATCTAAGCGAAATCAATAAAGGCTTGAGTTATGTCTCGGCTGTACTCTTTGAAATGTTTTTTGTGCAATTTACTTAAAACGACAAAAAATATAAGTGTAATGTACAATAGAGACTAGGTGAAATATCAAAAGTTAAGAAATATTATGTAATAGGTCTTGGAGTTTCAGATTGCATATTGTCTGCCATATTGAAACGAAAACGAATGTAAAAATACTTTTAACTCAATTGTAAACATAAATTTTTGGAGTTCAGACTCTTTGCCCGTTGCAAATAATTTTTGCTATTTTTGCGAAATCAACTATATATATAAGATAACTGAGTGCAAGGTCTGTCCGGGCAAATAATTGCCCAAGATCTTTCAATGTATAGACTGAACGCTCTGTGCGCTCACGTAAGCGAAAAATCAGTTCAATACCTTCCCGGTCAGGACCGATTTTTGGCCAATCAGTGCACATGATTTTGTTAATGGCCCTAGAAATTTGACTTACAATGTAATGATAAGTCTTACAATACGAAGACTTTTTAACGTATAAACAGAGCAAACATTGCTCATTCCTTGAATTAATAATTCTAAATTCTTAGGCTGGGAAATAAAAAGAACTGAGCTCCACAGGCCAGATAAATTAAAGCGTATAAAGCATTCGAGCTCTATCCTTCGCCCTTTGTTAGTGTGAAGTCGAGCTGTTTGCTCGACCTCGATATTATGTTGTCCGGCCCAGCAACGCTTCGTAGACCGAGAAAAGTTGGTACTCCAGCCCGGTTCCAGTTTTGAAACCTAGGGATCGTTTGATGGATTAAAATTGACTCTCTGGTCATTCCTTGGAATTCTGTGGGTGCCTGAGCCGAATGAGAGTCGATCGCAACAAATAATTCAGTTCTCAGTCTCTGTTATTAAACGAAGCATTGTTTAGAGCTGAGCCTCAGTTGCTCGGTTTTACTGGGAAGTCTCAAACCTCGGTCTTGCGTAATAAGATTTGCTACGCTCGGTTCGTACGTACGTCGAGCCTTCGGTATGAAGTCTCCCACCAAAGACCTCCCTGTGGGAAATAAGTTATATGTTATGCGCTTTTTTAATGAAGCTAGAAATTGAAAAAAGAAAGCGAAGTATACTAGAGCGGTAAGAACGAAAAATAACTTTGTAATGCCTGTGATCTTTACAAGATAATCTTGCCTTCATTATCCGGTAATCCGGGCAAAAGTATTTACATAATCATTTTTAATTTCTATTATTACTATTGTTATAATCATCAATATTATAACTGCCTGTTACATTGTCAACCTTATTATTGTTATTTCTATTTTTGTTGTTCGTCTCTATTGTTCTTAAAGTAAATCAATTATGAAAAGTGATTGCTTGTCGATAGTCTTATTGTATCATTTGTTGTAATTAACAATGATCTGTTTGTTTTGTCGTTCCTTAGTGACGAAGACCGGTAACAAAAAGGGATCAATAGAACCTAGCAAAGTGGTCGTCCTTCCTGACGAAGCTGTGCGGGGCACGGATCCTGAGAACATGCAATTAAAAGAAATTCCTGGAAAAGGACGCTCGAGCAAATGGTTGGCGGTGCATATTCCTGATAACGTCACGTATTTTAAACCAATGAAAATTATCTCTTCCCAAAATGCAGCCGCTGATTTGGAAAAAATAGTTGGACCTAATCGTGAAACCTTGGCTAAAGAACTTCAGACTATTATCGGTGTCGATAGCCAAACATTGAAGAAGATGATTAGGAAAGCTGTTCGCAATGAGAAAAACAAATCGAAGAAAGAGGAAGACGAAGAGGAAGAGGAAGAAATAGACAATGATGATAATGATGATATTAGTGATGGCAATGATGATGATAATGAAAATGAGGGGGAAGACGACGACAGTGATGAGGATGACAATAAAAATAGCGAACGTGAAGAAGATGAGAATGAGGAAGGCAGTGCAGATGACAACGAAGACTGCAAAAATGAAGATAACCGTGAAAACAAACAAAACAAAGCTGTATACCTAAACCACACGACTTCCGATGAGCTAACCTCAGAACCAGTCGCGTTGTATGAAATGAAAGTAAAGAAGTGCGATAGGAAAAAAAGCAAGCCAAAAAGCAAAGGTTTTGGCGCTTTACACGTTCCTATTGGAAAAGAAAAGAACAAAGCAAAATACAAGAACAACAGAGCTGGCTCAGGTGATGGCGAGGAAACATCTCAAGTGCACGAACCATCTGGAATAGGAATGGCCCTAGCAGACTATCTGAACGGCGCCGAGGCTAAGAAAAAAAAGGAAAGAAAAAAGCATCGCAGCAAACTTTGTCAACTGTTAAAATTTGGAGAGCAGATATTTCCAAGTTGTCATAGGCATAAACGTAAACGTTTTCGTGGACGCCACAGGCACCGCCTTGGCCTCGGTAGAATGTTCAAGGACCTTCTTAAGACGAACAATGGGAAGTTCGATACTAACATGTTTTATGCACTCAAACAGTTGACAATGGACAGAATGCAGTCCTCAAGGGACGGGAACGTCCATGTTTACCCGCATCATGGCCCTCGTAGGAACGCCTATGAGGAGGCTCTAAATGAACTCCTCGAAAAGGATGCAGCGAGCCGTATGTATAATGACGTACCAACGCCAACGAGCCCGATGAGTTCCCAGTTAATGAAACCGACATCACCACAGACTGAACTTCCGGGTTACACTCTTGATAACACTTACGACGGTCCTGCGATTCGTGTGCCAGACACGCATAATGACCAGGTTTCACCCTTCCTGAAGGGAGCGGGGATGAATGTTGGAGCCGCACCAGAGCTCTCATCTTTAGCTTCCAGATTTCATAATAGTGCTGATAACTCAGCCGGATCTGATGAAGTGCTTCACTCCCAAATCTTAAAACAAGAACTAAGTAAGAGATATTTATAGGTTTTTACTCCAGAATTATGAACTAGTGTTTTTATACATACTAGCAGTAACCTTTGAAATAAAAACAGTAGTAATTATATCTTACTTAAGAAACCTAAGACAATTGCAGGTCCGAAAATTAACATTTCAGAAATCATAATATGATTTGTAAAGAAATAAAAACTTTATGTTTGTTTATGGACTGCTTTGACAGCTTTTGTAATTTAAACTAGCGTAGTATACATAATCGTATTCCTTATCAAGTTGTTGGTTCAAAATTATCTGAATTAAACATCGAAATATTCCATAAACAAACAGAAAGCTTTCATTTCTTTATAAATCATATTTATTTTGGTTTCGGAAATGTTTATTTTCAGACTTGCATTTTCTTATATTGGTTTTACTATTAATACTATTATTGTTTTTGTTATATTACTTAAATTAAAGTTGTTATTGTCATTATTGTTTTCATCATTGATGTTATAAACAGACGTCGTAGAGTTAGTAATTTTATAGGAACGGGGATGCAACTATAAAATAGGCTCCATTGCAAAACTGATGAACGCATGCGCAGTCTATGATTTTGCAAAGAGTATCATATTGTTTGCATTTACCTTTTTACCATAAGAGTAATATAAAATGTGAAAAAAGATAATTTGAAATATTTGGTTGTAACAGTAAGGCATAATTATATAATTTCGTAACTATCAGGTTCTTTGTTTCTTATCGCAGACCTGGCCAATAGCGAAATGGAAGAACAGGCAAGACAGAATGCAAAAGACCAAGCTTTTATGAGCTCATATATGCCCAAAGTGCCTTCTTTATCTTCACGCACTGCTGAAAAACAGATTCCCTTGTTAAATCAGAAGTCGGGTCAAATAGGAGATCAACAAATTAGCATTGTTTCTCCGGACCAGGTGAATGTTTTACAAACTCAACTGCCACGAAACAATCCTGAAGTACCGGCCTTTATGACTAAATTTAAAAACAACCTAAGCTTTAGTAATAATATTGTCAAGAAGTCCTTACTGGCTGACATTATTCCAATTAAATACCAACCAAGAATCGATTCTAAGGGAAAAAGCACGACGTCATACATTAAAAGGGATGCTAAAAAACGTAAAAGGAACGTCGTCATCCTGGACACCATAAATAAACACATGTATAAACATGTGTCAAGTTGAACTTATTTTTCCTTCAAAGGCAAGCACGATGTAAATCAGTCTTTTTAGGTCCTAGAAGGACTTTAGACACGTGTTCATCTGACTACCTCCAACTTCTACTGTGTTCGGCTCTGTGTACTTTAATTCATCACCAGTCAACGTACTGCGTTGGGGCTAATGATGATCTGATGGAACAAAAGAAACTTCCAGGCCTGACTTTACCAAAAAATCGCATCAGCTTAAGTTCGAATTTCGTTCATGCAAGAAAAACCAAAACAAAACGAGTTGAACTCCGATAGCAAGAAGTAGAACGTTGTTCAAGGTTTGTATTTTGCATCAAATTATATAATCTAAAAGGGAAAAAATATTATAGAATAAACACTATTTTTTATAAATCATGGCTGTTTTAACAGATGCTATTTGAATAACCTTTTGTTCAGTTCCAATCTTCCAAGCGTTAACATGTTAAGTGTCAAGGTAAGGTGTATTTCTTAAAAATTTTAGTCAAAAGCTTTTTCAGAATACCGTATTGTTATTGTAACCAAATCCAAAGAACAATAAACTTCAAAAAACATACCCTTTTAACTTACAGAAACTTGTATTGAATTCCTCTCTCTAATAATCACCCTTTCTCGCGAGAAAGAATCAAAGGTGGCTTTCAATTTAGTCAAGGCACGAGAAGCGATTTGAGATTACTGTTTTAAAAATGTTTACTATTTAGCCACGACCGACAAAGACATTAACGTCAGTGTTACACACAAGCAGACACCGAGAAAGGCATGAACATTAACGAACAAATTCTAGGAACTCCCAATTTATTTAAAAGGTTTCAAATGTATGCGTATGAGGACTCAAAATACTTACAATAATCGGTAAAATTCTACCAGAAACAATCTCTTCTAATAAATGTGTGGCCACCTCGCTTTTTTGCAACGCAAAACCAATTCAAGCAAAGTAGAACCGTACCTACGCTTCTCTCGGCCGAATGCAAAAAATAAGGGCCCTGGCATCGAAAGTTTAATGATCGGTCGATGAGTGACAGAGCCCTTTTAATAACATGAAGGCATTCATGCATGCGGCGTTTCATGCCGCAAAAACACCAAAAGTTAACATTTCATATATTTGATCAGTCCTAGACGAAAGCAACGGCCCGTCCTTTTGATCCAGAAATTAAAGATGTTAATAGCTGAACATTTTACAATTGAATTTTTAATATCAACATTTGTTTGTTGAATGTTGTGAGAAAAATAGTTTTAATTTTTCAAATGAACAGCCGTTCATGCAAGAACATTGTTTGCTGTATTGCAATAATGATAATAATATTGCATTCAAATTAAAAATTGTATTTAGTATCTTACATTAAAAACTTGAAAAAGTATACCGGAAGGCCAGCCCTGTGGTTAGTCTCCTGAACTTTTTCGAATTAAAATTGTAAAAATAATATTAATTCTAAGATATAAAATGTAAATTGAATACTCTTACTCAAAATGATAAAGACATTTAAAATTATAAAAAAAAGAAACATTTCTTTGAGTCCTTTGCAGATTTTATAATATTTTTGAGTTTATAAAAAACAGACTAACTTTTGACACATACTTCTCAAACTCATTAATAATTCATGACATCAATAGCCAATAATTGGTGTCTATTTTGGTCAGGCGGATGAGTTGTGATATCCAATAAAACACCAGACGAAAACACACCGTGTTTTAACATCAAAATTTCATTAACCAAAGCACAATTCCCAAGACTTCTATCTATTAGCATCAGTTCTATACACATCGCAGCTGCAAGCTGTATGACAAAGTAGAAAAATGTTTGTTGATTGTAAATGGCTACACGATGACTCCAAACTGATCAATACGTTAGTAACTAATTTGCATTCGATGGAGGTACCAAAGGCTGCTTGGAGGATGATATATCCAGAGATAATCGGTTGGACGTCGGACGGTATATAAACGTGTCATCAATCAAGTTCCATGTCGAAACGTCACCGTTTCCTTGGGATCAATTCAGTTCCATTTAAGACAATACAAAGTTAAATCACAAAAATAAAGCAAAGTAAAAAAGACGCAATTATAAAGGGCTTTCAGTATGATGATTGTATTGATACTATACTTCTTGATACAAAATCAAAAATGGATAAAGTTACTATGATTTTTTGAGTCTTATCACGATTCATAATAGAAGTTTTCTTCAATCAATATTCACAATGTTCTACTTTCTTGATTGATTACAATTTCTATTATTTTCAGCAATTATATTAAACTACATTAAGTTCTTATGCTGGACACGGTTTTGTTAGGATATGCCCTATTAATTCTTTAGTTCACGAAAGTACATGCTTTGATGTACTAATTCATACATTTGTATGAGTGTGCACTTTTTCATTAACTTTCTGCCAAATACCCCAGTCTTGCTTCACAATAATGATATTGCCTTAAGGTAACCAAACTGAAGAAAGACACCTGTCCTTCGTTTGATGAGTGAACCAATCAAAGACAGTATTTGCAGTTGGAACCATTTGTCTTAAAGCGGGTTTCTGAATACAAACTATTGATTTGTGTCAAGAACCCGATATTATTACCTGATTGTTATGATATTGACTGAAATGAAGTAAAATCAGTCGTTAAAAGAATTTCCCCGATGTTGTTTAAATGACTTACCTGATTCTTTTTTCCATGGCCAACCAAGTATTTTCCTTGGCAAGGACTTGAAGGTTGTTTTTTTGTGGCGGTTACGCCTTTCCTTGTAAACGTAAGTAAGATAAAAATATCAAAATATAGATTTCTTACAAATAGATCAAGAAGCAGGTTGGTGCCTTGTTCTCGAAAGACGAAAGAGAAAGCTGTTTGAGGTAACCAAACTCGTATTTGTGTATCAAACACAAAACACCCAATTTGACGAAAACTTCAGCCAGACAGAAGTTATAGTTTCGTGCTGTTCGACTATGATGCGAAACTAAACAATGATCTAAACTATAAACACATAATCAACGCAATGTTTACAAATAACTGTAAACACCATTGAGTTTATAATTACAAACGACTAGCTACAACCTGCGTGTGTCAAAAAAGACGTGTTTTTAGTTTAAAAAGGCTAGGCATGGGACTTAATTTGGGTCGAAGAAATCAGTTTTTGGATATTATTCGTAAAATACTTTTTGTCGTTGAATGAGCACCAACATTAAGACTATCATTAGTCGAGCAAGGTTTGAATTATTTAGAGTTTAAAACCTGGCAGTTCCTGCCTTGCCTTAAAAAGCAATTGTGTCAAAACCTTTGAATATTCTAGGTGTTTTGTGTTTCTATGAAATACTTGCACGTTTTAATTCCATGGAATGCTAACTTTCATGTTGTCATCGTCTTATGGGGATATTGTGTTTATTTGTGTAATGCTTGAGCAGATTAATAAACAAAGTAAACCAAACAAACTCAAGAAGAATTTAAGGTATGCAGTATCGTTATAATTATAATATATATAACAAGAATTTAAGGTATGCAGTATCGTTATAATTATAATATATATAATAAGAATTTAAGGTATGCGGTATCGTTATAATTATAATATATATAACATGTAATAATAACTTGATTTACAGCCAAGTTTAGTCTTAGCCTTAAGGCAACTAAACTGAAAAAAGACACCTTCCACTCGTTTGAAGAGTGTGCAAATTACAGTGAACAATCAAGAAACACTGTATGGCTGATAGTACACGGAAAAGCCGAGATATGTACATTTGATCTTGTGATGAAGTGAAGACAAGTACAGAAGTCAAGTTTAATAATCAGTGTCCAACGAGGTGGAGTGGAAGTTAGTTTTAAAAATTACTATGGACGCTGCACATTTTACTAGATTGTGCCTCATGTTACTAGATGGCGTAAGATTCAAAGGTTTTTTTTAAATTATTGCAATTAAATAATCAAATACAATTGAAGAGGCACAAAGTCAAGCGAGTAAACGCCAATTAGCCTCTTAGTACTCAAATTATCTTCGTTAATAAAATTCGACTTATACACAGATCTCAATAAATGTGAGAAGCGTGGTTCAGTAGTTAGGGTGCCGCATTTGCATGCGGTTGTACCGGGTTCAAATCCCACTCTGACCACTGACAGGATTTTGGCTTCAGTTATCCCAGAGTTAAATCCAACATGCTTGTAAACAACCAACCGGTCTACCTATACCTCCAACCAGTAGGGATTCTTGAAAAAACTGATTAAGAGAAGGCTCAATACACGGCTATTGTTTGCTAAGGGGGTTGCTGAGAGATAAATCGGCTCATGCTTTCTATAAAGAGAGGTTGAATGCTTCTTCGAGGAAGCGCGGTATACGCTCGCGTTGTGACACAAGTCGATTGGACTAGACAAGCTTTTTGTTTTCCTTAAAACAGGTTGAGTGGGAGACTTTCTCCACCATGGCAGTTGCTGAGCTACACTCACTAATCGTCTTTCTCTTGCTGATGCAGCTTTTCATAGCAATAAGTAAGTATTGCTTCGCGGATAAGGACGTTAACAGTAAGCCAAGCCTCTCAATCTCCTATCAGGGGACTTAAAAGAACCCACAACACTTGTCGAAAAAGTGTAAGGTGATCCCGGTGTTGTGGTCTGTCAATTACTAACTGAGGGCAATTCTTAACGAATATTAATGTAAGCCGTATATAGCGGACGATCTAACATCCTCAATACCAAAGTCAACTGCAGTACATTGTAAAGCGCTTTTGAGCATCTACATGAAAAGGGCGCCATATAAATGCCAAACATTATAGCTATTACTATTATTTCTATTATTATTATTATTATTGTTACCATTATTATTATTATTATTATTATTATTATTATTATTATTATTATTATTGCTTGATTTCTTTTGACTCTAGAGTTTGTAATCAGAATGCTTTGGTTTGGGTTGGTTTGCTTTTGAAATTGTAAAGGCTCGGTGTATGCACGTAGACAACCTTTTTTTATTACAAGAATCTTTTTGTTTTCATTAGGATAATTTAGAATTGCCCGTCGCAAATGTTCTCAGTTAGTTCAGGTTCCTACGAGAAACAAAATTTTGAAAAATTACCTGTTAGTGAATTGCCAAAAAAATAAATTGGTCTTTTTTCTGTTGTGTCCAATAGCTGTGTGAATTTTGACTTTGTTGTGTCTGTACCGAATAATAATTACCAAAGGTTTAGAAATGACCTTTATTGCTTCCTACCATTCTTGTAATATACATGTAAAACTTAAAATGTGAATAAATTTCTATTTCTATATCTATTGAAGGTTCCGAAGAACAACCTAAACTGGCAAATATACACTTGCTCTTTGTTCCGGAGAAAGAAATGAACACTTTGAAAAGTCTGGGAGTGGGTGATCCTAATCAGTGGAAACTCTTTAGGAATCATGGGAATGTGCACTGGGAGACTCTTCGCCTGCCAGGTGGGAAGGCTCGTTCCTTCGAAATCAGGGTGAACTCTAACAAAATGAACAAATCTCAAGTTCAGTACCGTCAATTTCCGCTAGGTGAGAAAGCAAAAGGACTCGAACTGATGCTGAAAGGCGTTCCTGTAAGTCAATATAAGGATGGACAGAAGAGTAACGATGTGGCGGAAATATTGAAAGACTGCTCGAAGTTTATGCAAAACTCTTCAGCTACGAAACCCAACATTGGAATAGCTAACTCAAAGCCTGTCACTAATACAGACAATGACGTTAACTCAGATCCACTTGTCCTTCCTTATGATTCGAAGTTTTTATCAAACCTCAAAACAACAATCATAAGATATATTCCTTATCGCCAAGATGGAATTCTACGGCTGTCACGTTTGAAGCAAATAAAGAGACAGGGAATTCCCAATAAGAATTCCCAGGCAAAGGGATGCATCAAGATCAACTTGGCAAGTGTAGTAAGCGCATTGACTGACGTGCAGGCTCGGTTTCGTAAGCAGACATTGGTCTCAGCCGAGAAATCAGAGGAAGCCCCGATTTCCCCAAACTTACAGAATGGTCAAATGTTAAAGGAGCGCGTCAATAAGTTCACATCTTTAGTTCGCCTTCTGGGATTAAAAATGCCAAATGATACAGAAAGCATAAACAGAACCTTAGTTCATGATATGCTATCAGCCGATAACAAACCTCTGCCTAATGGTCTCAAAGCATATCAACCCTTAGACTTTGTAATTCCAAAAGTTCTTCGTCGGGTAAAACCTAAAAATGGGCTCTCGCCAATTACTTTTAAAAATGCTTTAAAACAAGGTGTTGAAGGGCCGAGAAAAGAGGATTTGGCTGTCCACTTTGCCCCTGTTTCAACTGTTCTGAAATCAACTGAGAATAAAGGGCAAAGGCTGAACAGAGAGTCAAATGACAGCAGTGATGTAAAGAACATGGTTACTCTTGCAAGCGACAACAGTAACTTAAAGAATATGGTTACTCCTGCAAATAATACGACTCACCTAAGAAACTTGGAACTGAAAGCGATTGCAAAAGAAAAGGAAGCAGACATTCTTAAAGTAAACCTGATGAATGTACTAAGAGATCAACAGAAGAAGAGCCGCCGACACCAGCGACATGTGCAACGTCATCGCAACCATCACAGGCACCACCGCAGACGTCACCATGGAAAAAGGTTAAAAAAGCTTCGATTTCTAGTTAGTGACGACGAGTCAGAAATAGAAGAACCGCTAACCCGAATTAAAGGAAATCGTATGGGAAACTATGTATTGGATGATGAGGGTGAAACTAGTCGTTTGCGTCATCGCCATCGTAACAAACTGTTTTCCTTCGAGGATCCTGAAGAAGATAAGGTAAATCGTGAAGGTTATGAACGCATACAGGATCAAGAGGAAAGTCAAAGTGTGCCTGGAATAGGGTTGAAGTTGGACCCAGACTCCTACAGACCACCACTTACGCTTAGAGAATCAAATTCTAATAGATGGTTTTCACCCAAGCTTGGAGTTCCAGATCTCAAGCCTTACTTGCATAACGAATTTGGTACGTTATCTATTGTATAGATTATAGACTATACAGGGAAACGTTACCGCAGTTTAAGACTCTAAAAACCTGTTTTGGCTTTGCTGCTTTTTCTTGGTAGCAGATTTTTATGTGATTGACTCACAATACTAAACATTTTTCAACTGCATCATCATTATGTTTAAGTACATCTTGTGCAGCCGTTTATCAAATTAGATTTCGAAACATGTAAAAATTTTTCTGGCCCGACTGCGCCGGATTTTTGTCTAGAGTACGCATGCGTGATTCTGGCATTAATTAGCTGTCTGTTTTGATTTAAAACTAAAAACAGGAGAAATCGCATCTCGCAAAGAATTCCGCGTACCCTCGCATCCCTACTTCACAATTATCTGTATAACAACGATTTTTTATATAGGAAAATATTCAAGAACGATGTTTATTACAAGCACTTTTCTTTATTTCTTTCCCTTGTTTCATCTCACATTTGCAAATATTTTGCTTTTTAGATAGCGCTGCATACCCATTGATATCTGGTTACACACATCATTGGTATCTAACACTTTTTCTGTTCTTTTATCTTATCTGTTAAAGCCAAAGAAACAAAGGAAGCTGATGACATAACTAATCGTTACAACGACGCCGGTATTGTTGAAGCAAACAGATTATCCCGGTTTGAGGAAGATGGAATTTTGCGTCACGCATATGGTCTTCCTCGGGAAGGACAGACATCGTTAGGCACAAGACAACAAGATTTTCCAATGGTAACAGGAGAGACACCACAAATAGTACAGAATGAAGAGGAAGCAGAAGGTTTAAACGAAAAGTTTCCACAAGGTGTAACTCGCTTGGGAAACCTTGAGGAAGAAAATCCTTCCATGCTTAATGCGGCAGATTCGCCGGCTTCTTTTACGTGGAATGGTGAACGAGAAAACATGATCTACCAGAACGATCCGTCGAGTATTGGTGGTGATGTACTTAGTTTGATGAACCAAGGTAGTAGTTCGCTTGGAAACAAGCGGTTTCCAGCCATGTTATCGGCCTACGATGGCTCTCGTAGCGTTAGCAGTCCTCTCGGAATGAATAATGAGATGTTTGTGGACAGAGGATTTGCCAGGCAAAATGTTGTGCCCTCAGGCAGTATGGTGCCATCATCACAGACAGCTCAATACCTTTATGGAGGAAACATGTTTGGTGTTTCTCCGTTCGCAATGGAGTCGCAGAACAATCAGTACAATGGTTTATCTTCCCCAGGAATACCACAAGCCAATACGCTCTCGTCTTTTGCGACGGGGGCAGGTGAGCAGTTGGCACAATCAAACCCCTTTTCTTACGGAGCAATGAATAAAAAGAGAAGCAAGACGTTGCAATCTCACCAAAAGAAAGAAAGCCAACAAAAAACACTTCCCCACAAGAAATAAAACTATAGACTTATGTAGCTGTTACGATGAAAGCCTCAAAAAATTAACTGGAAATTGTTATTCAAACTAAAGAGTTCAACATACTTTGATAATGGTTGTGCTGAACTAGTATCAAAACCAGTATCAAAACCAGAGTACAGACAGAGTCAGTTTTGTATTCACTCAATAAAAGTTTACAGTGCTGCTTTTCTTCATGAAACAAGTGGTAAAAAAGAACGAAAAGAATAAAGCATCAAGTTGTCTTTGCAGTCAGTACTTGAACATCCATCAGCAAAACAGTCTAATTTGCCTGCAAGTTTCTAAACTAAAGCATCAGTATCGGTAGATGAAAAGCGTCTAGTACATTTAACAGTAAAAACTAGCGCCGTTAGGTATTGTAGATTCACAATTTTGATAACACTGGCATAATTAAAAAAAGTGGTTCTATAAGAGTGATGTCTTTTGTAGTTCCTGTTGTAACAATTTTGATGGTCAAACTTATCTTTTTATAGATTCTGTAAAATGTACTAAATAGAAATTGCGCTTATTAATTTTGAGTTACTTTACCTTAAATGATTTCTTGAACTGTGACTGAAGCGTCCTTTGTTATAACACTCGTTGCAGTAAAGTAATCGGACAACAGCTACCAAAGTACCAGTTAAATTGAAGAACTATAAATTGAAAAAGGAGTTGTACAAGAGAAAAAATAAACTTAATTAATCAGCGTAGAAGACAACTTTATCAACAAGGACAAAAAATTGTTTGAATGTTCGATAGATCTCCATAGCCCCAAACTAAAGACCAAAGAACTATGCCAAGGTTAGCCCCAGGTGTTTGGAAGATCTCCATAGCCCCAACTAAAGATCCAAGAACTAAGCCAAGGTTTGCCCCAGGTTTTTGGAAGATCTCTATAACCCCAACTAAAGATCCAAGAACTAAGCCAAGGTTTGCCCCAGGTTTTTAGAAGACCTCAATTACCCCAGCTAAAAATCCAAGAACTAAGCCAAGGTTTGCCCCAGGTTTTTAGAAGACCTCGATTACCCCAACTAAAGATCCAAGAACTAAGCCAAGGTTTGCCACAGGTGTTTGGAAGATCTCCATAACCCAAACTAAAGACCCAAGAACTATGCCAAGGTTTGCCCCAAATACTTGGGAGGTCTCCGTAGCCTCAACTAAAGACCCCAGAACTAAGCCAAGGTTTGCACAAGGCGTTTAGGATATCTTTATCCTAAGAAAAAGAGCCCTGCAATGATTAAAAAGTCAAAGCGTGCAAAGTGTTCTAAAACAAGTCATTGGTGAAGTCAATTGGTAGAACGTAGAACGCGACCTGGGAACAGTTAAGACTAAGCGCATCTTCAAGAATGAGAAAGATTCCAGTTAAGACTTTGTTTGCCCATTGATCAGCCCCTTTTGCTAACAGGAATTTCCCTGCAAAACTGCTGATGGGAAGAACTTTGAGAAGCATTGTGCCAATTACCTAACAATACTTAGTTAAAGAACTCAAGCTTCCAGGGCTGGGTTGTTCAAAGGGTGATTAACTTTAACCCTGGGTAAAGCGGGGGAATTTTGAAAATAAGGTTGTCTTAGACTGAAATGTAAGCAACCAAAATCAACTTAAAATCGTGGATAACATTCAATCCTATTCACTTCATAAATCGTTCTTTTTGGCAGTGTAACTTCTTTAAAGTTATTTTAATGAACAGCGAATCATAGCAGAATTATTTATACCTAGTATTTCAACCTTGTACTTTTTTAAATAACTCAATAGTGTCTCAAGCTAGTTCGGTGTGCGTAGAGGGTTTTGCCTTTTGAAACAGTTGGTTAACAAAAATGTGGACGTTTGCAAATACTTACGCCTCCAGTTTTTCTGGTTTTCGACTGTTCATACTTTTGGCTCTTCCTATAACACCACACGAAACATCTGAAATATATGTATGGCAGAGTGCCTGATTTAACATAAGTGTCTAAGACGACTGTTTTCACAATTTTCAAACTAGCGTTTAACCAATCTGCCAACGAATAAAATATATTTTTCTTTTCTGGGACATCATTTCTAAGGTTTAGCCAACGTTTTAGCTACGCTTGAAGCAATTATTAATCTGCATTTTGTTATAGTTTCATGGTACCAAAAACAGCACATGGGCCATAACGCCTGCAAACGAAAAAGCCAACTGCTTAAAAATTTGTTTGCAAAAGTTACGGCCTTTTAGCTTTATCTATAAAACCATACCATTAGAGAGGTACCTACATTTTGGACGAAGTATCCGATTAAATTTGTAGCAGCATTATAAAAATTATACTTTTTAAAAATCTTCTTCTCTATTGTTGGTACAGTTCGAAGCAGTTCAGCAGATTTCAATAACAAACCTGAGTTTAGAACAATTGCAATCTTTTTCTTCTAATTTAATGAAAAGGAAAATAATGCACGAATCCTTTATCAATTTTTTTCAGTAATCTTTGCAGGTCTCCCTCGCTCTTCTGCTATCAGTTTCCAATTGCATGCGCGCTACAAACAGATCGACTTCCTATTTACGTTTATACTGACATAAGTCAATATAGAATTGAACGACTAGAATTTAGTGATGTTTTGTAGCAGTGTGATGAAAACTTTACGCTTCCATTTTGTTCTGGCTTTCAGCTGTTATTAGTTTTAGCTCTTCCAATAAAACATTACGAAACATCTAAGATTATCGAGAGAGGTACATACCTATACATGTATCTGATTTAAAAAAATAGAAGTTTGTCCCAATACGACAGTTTTCACAAGTTTCAAACCTGCGTTTAACCAATCTGCCAACGAAAATTTTTTTTTTCTCTTCTGGGACATCATTTCTAAGGTTTAACGAACATTTTAACTACGCGTGCATGAAGCAACTATTAATCTACGTTTTGTTATAGTTTCATGGTATTGAAAACAGCACTAAAGGCCATAACGCCTGCAAACGAAAAAGCAACCTGCTTAGAACTTCGTTTGCAAGAGTTACGGCCTTTTAGCTTTGTCTATAAAACCAACGAAACATCTGAGATTAGAGATGTACCTACATGTATAGCCAAGTATCCGATTTAAAAGAACAGAAGTTTGTCCAAAAACGACAGTTTTCACATGTATTAAACATGGTTTTATCTTGTGCGTTAAGGAAAAAAACGGAGATAAAACTTTCTTTTGTTGGACATAATTCCTAAGATTTAACGATCGTTTTCACCACTCCTAAAGCAATTCTTTATCTATATCTTTCTATACTTATTAAAGTACTGAAAACATCACATATACCTTTTAAGGCATTACCTGCAGCTTAGCAATTGTGAGATCTCTAATTTCTACCAGGCTAATAAAAAAGGAGAAATTGTATAATTCACCAAATAAAAAAAAGCTTACATAGAAATTTATGACTATAGTTTGTAGCAGCATTGTAAAATATATACTTTTTAAATACCTTCTTCTCAATTGTTGCTACAGTTGGAAGCTGTTCAGTAGATTTCAAGAAAAAAAGGTCAAAATTTTTTTTTACATACGTGTGAAGCAATTATTAATCTACATTTTTTAATAGTTTTCATGGTACCAAAAACAGCACATGAGCCATAACGCCTGCAAACGAAAAAGCCAACTGCTCAGAACTTAGGCTTTCAGCTGTAACTGCTTATTGCTCTTCCTATAAAACCATACGAAACATATTAAGTTAGAAAATCACTGAATTAAACCCAAATGCTACATCATGCTCATGCATTATTGGTGCTCGGAAAGCAAGATGATAGATTAATTGTAGGTTAATTCAATTCTTCTTGGCGGTTTCTTATTTTAATACATTCTTACTTCCAATCGTCTGGCTCATCCACAGGGGGCCAAGGCACAAAAACAAGAAGAACAACATCTGACTCCAAGGTTTCAATTTTACTTCGCTCGTGATTCCATACAAATACACACTGATGTTTTGCTTGGGCCGCCTGTGGTTTATCGCGTTACAAGCTGCTTTTGATGTAGCGACAATGAAGTCTTTGCTTTCATAAGTGCACGAAGAAATAGAAATTGAGAACAACATAAATACAACTCTGTGTATACATAATATATAACTAAAGTAAAACCTGAATAAAACGTGAATAATAATGGTGGGTGACACAAATTTTCGGCACAGGCTCCCTAGAATGGCAGAGCCAATCGGGCTAGGGTGCGCTTATAAGTTATTTTCAAGTTTTGGAGTTTATGATCGTTTGTAAATAGCACAAAACAAGTTATTTGAGCTGGACCGTTGAACCAAATAGCAAAACTTACAAAACTAAAAAAATATATACAAAAACAAAAAATAAAAAAACACAGGGAAAAAAGGAAGAACGATGCATTAGCAAGGCAGATTAGTTAATAAAGTTTGTTAGTATATAGCGAGCTTGTCAGCTATCAGTTTTCCTTTTAGTTTCTTACGTGCCATCAGTTTGTCGTTTTTACTTATTGCACCCCACACTTTTACATTTGTATATCGAATATTAAAAATTCCAAAATTGGTTCGAGCTTAAGGAAGATAAAAACTAGATCTGGAAGCTAGTCGAGTGTTATACTGATGTTTGTTACTGATGTAATAGAAAAAATTGTCGAAAGTTTTCGGAAGCTGTTTGTTGTGGTACTGTTGCATGAACTGAGAGCAGTATATAAAAATGATAGGTCGTCAATCTTGAGCATCTCTAATCTTTTAAACAGCGGGGAAGAGTGTGCGTCAAACTCATCGAATGTGATAATTCGTAAGGCTCTTTTCTGAAGTTTCAGTAAGGGTGTAAGGGTTTTTTTATAAGTGTTGCCCCAGACAGAGATCTCGTAAGCTAAATGTGGATAAACTAGAGAGTAGTAGTCATGTTTTAGGATGCTTAAATTAACATAGTGGCGAACTTTTGATAGGGCTCCTTTTATTTTGTTTTAGTTTTTTACAGAGTTCTTGAACATGCGTTTTCCAGTTAAGGTTACAATCGATCAAAATACCTAATAATTTAACTGAATTATTCTCTTTATTTAGTTGATAATTTATCTGTAGTTTTATTAAATGGTTGAGCTTCTTTTGATGAGGATGAAAGATGACAAAATTAGTTTTTTCTATAGTTAGTGAGAGTTGGGGCTGACCTTCTGCGAGTTGTGAGTCGAGAGTTGCGAGTTGGGATTTAGAGTTGCCAGCTGCGAGCTGCGAGTTGTGAGTTAGGAGTTGCGAGTTCAGAGATGCGAGTTATTAAAAAGCTCCAGCACCTGTGTGCAAAAACTTTGAATATATAAAATATAACGTATCAAATATTTCAAAACCAAGAACCAAGCCTTGACTTGAAACTTTCGTTAGCAGCACGTCAGCGAGTTGCGAGTTGAGAGTTGAGAGTTGCGAGTTGCGAGTTGCGAATTTTTTTTCCAGGTTTTACTTTTGTTTCAGTTTCTATCCCAAAAATATTCACTTAATTACAATAATTCCCAAATGTGTTGCTATTTTTCGTTCAAGGCTTCTAGGATTTAAATGTATCAAAGATTAGAACAAACTCTCGGTGAAAACAAAGCAGAGTGAAACTGTACTTAGCTTTTGGTGAGCCTGTCAAGACATGGAATTACTTGACCAGCAGTTTCTGTTTTTGCTCTTAGAATTGGAAAGTTTCAATGCAATAACCTTTATTAATCTAGTTTGTAGGTGCCTTTCTTGCCAAGTGCTTTCGGAACAGATGAGTATCAACGGCTGATCGAGGAAACCCTGGTAACTAAATACCAGGCGCGGCCGCATTGGGTTAAAAACAAGTCTCCAGTCCTCTACCGTGAAACGTTTGTACCCAGGTCTCCCTCGGTGGCAAGAAGTACTCAAACCAAGACGGGACGTTTGTAATAAGTTTATACGTAACCGATCGGTTTTGACGATCTAACGGCTCCAACATGGAACGAAATGGAGTAATCGATGTACAACCGAGTTAAGTGATCTCTCTCGCCATTATTGATTTAAGAAGTATCAGCGCTAAATACTCAATACGAAGAAACTAAGGAAAGCTGGGTACGAAAGATTTCAAAGCCTTTTTTTTCTCAAGTAAGCTCATGCTCAAGGCCTGTTGCCACCATGAAATTTGAAATTGCAGATTAATGACAACTTGCAGCTTCAACAGAACTGCAATAACTTGGAATATATAAAGTTTGTTTCTTCAAAAAATGTTGGTGTAAACAGTTTTCGCATGCAGATCTGCTCGGCAGTCTGTCGGGTGACTGAACGTGTTAAATTGATTCTTCAAATACATTCAGCCGATAACAATTATAATTGTCTTAGTTTAAAATTTCCGGATAATGAATAACAGAACAACAATCATTTGTAAGAAATAAAGTTTATTTCTTCAAACAATGTTGATTTAAACAGCTTTCGGTGTGCAGATCTGCTCGGCAGTCGAGTGAAATGTGTTAATTATAGAAATAAAAAACGGCGCTTCTCCAATGGTTCAATTCTTACACAATGCCTAGAGTAGTTTGGCTATATCGTTTCTGGTCAACAACACGGGGGCAGCACCCCCCTAACTTTGCATTAAACCCAATTCATTAATTTACTATAATTAGCATGTGACGCTAATATATCTTTTAAAAAAGACGTTACCATGAGCTCGAAATTTTTCAAACTTACTCATGTTTTTCAAAACTTGACAAGAAGTGATCGGGGTTTTTCTGGTTGTATTTTGTTCGTATAAAAAGAAACTGGTTTAAATCAAAAAGTTCTTGAAACGTTCCTTTTTTGGCACTACTTTGGCCGTTCTTAACGGGGAAGGAATATAAAGTTTTCATAACACTTTATATATTTATCTTTATTGTGTATTTCCAGAAGATGTCCATACCTCCCATGGAAGTTCTTCAGTTTTTCTCCG
>JAOBRD020352312.1:0-20565 GCA_027575215.2 Hydrozoanthus sils | reverse complement strand
GGTGAAATTATTTCCTCTCACGAGATCCCCGGCTCTTTTTAGGTAGAGTCCCCCCTCCCCCGTCCGAACAAATCATTAAACTGCAATATCAATTTCTTTCCGACAGGCCTGTATAGTACTTGATATTTGGCACAAATACCGCGGGGTATGATTTTTCAAAATTGTTACGAACTTTACTTGCCTCACCTGAGACTAGTGCAATTCATAAAATAGGGGTTTTATGCCAAATAACGCTACAGAACATGCTTATGCACGACTTTTAGGTCTGCATAAGCCCATTTCTGTAGTATTATTGCGATAAAGCGGGCGGGCGGGGGCGGAGGTCGACTGAATCCTGCTTTTGCAATTGTAGGACCTGTAGGGTTTTTGAGAACTATAAATACAATGTCGAAGTCTGCGGAAAACCCATCTAAATGAGACGTTTGAATAGTACTTAAAGCTCTTACAGATGCAAGAACGACTTACTAAATCAGGGGGACAGAGAGTCCTTGGGGACGAGAGTGAAAAACTGGCCTACCTCTAAGATCCTTTTAAAACTTTCTAAAAAATATGGATATATTAAAAAATCGCATTGAAATAAAGAATAATCAACTTTCATCTTCCTGGCCTGATCAAATCAAAGTCGAGTTTTTCTTCAAGTTTTCACTTCATGGGATGTCTGAAAGTTCTGCTCTCTACCTGTGTTCAAAAATGCCATATTTCTAACGGAAGAGTAGAATATTCAGTGATCACCAAAAATGGCCAGTGTGATCATAAAAAGTTTCAACGAAGTCACACCCCTTGTAACCTGAACCCCACCCTCGGCCCAATCATAGCCTCACCTCACTCACACGTGATTATTCTGTCAGACTGGATTGCGATATTCAAAGATGGTGGATCGGCTAGGTAAGTTACAAGAATTGGATTTTGTGTGTCTTTTCTTCAGCATCTTTATTGGTTAGAACTAGTTCAAGTTTGCAAAAGATTTATATAGACTGTCTGCAACTGATTTCCAGCGTTAAACTTATTGGGATTAACACGGAAGCTGTCTTGTGTTCTTACGAACAGGATATTTAGTCTTTTGAGTATTAATGTTCGGTTTTTCCCCAGTTTGTGTAATTGAACAAAGTCGTAACGTTTCAATTCCTCGTTGTCTTGTGCTTGATATATATTGAGTCAAACGTTGTTCTGATTTATCATTGTTGCGACTTGGTGCATGATAATGATCTACATGATAAGCGAAGGCAATGTTGCTTGACTTCTCAAATCCTGTTAGCCGGGTGTTAGATGCTAGCTAACATTGCTCATACGCTGTTTAATTGAGGGCTTCTTGTCTTCCTTCAAATGAGGAAAACACATGCATTTCTTCGAAATTTCATTCTTCACGACGCTGACGCAGTTAGAACTTGTTGTGTTCTTTAATATTGTTAATGTTTACTCAGATTACAATACACTTTGGCTTCAAGCTGCCAGCTAATACAACGGAATCATCGAGAGTGATTGGCGGAAACTTAGATGCAAAATCTTCTTTGAAATCTTATGTGAACACGCAAGTTATAATAAGGAGATTAGATAAGATAGTAAATTCCTTTCTTATAAAGTTAAGAGTGAACTAAACTACAAACAAATACATTTTAAGTATGATTATGAAAAATCAACTAGAATAGCTATAGGAGTCAGCCTTATTTTAAAATACAAGACAATGTGCCAGCTGCTTTAGGGCTCAAAATAACAGCAGGACAGCCTGAATTGCTTTTTGACAGAACAGACGAAAACTTCCATGGCTGGTCATGTTGACTGGTCACAAGGAATTCCTGTTGCATTTGGACTAAATCCAAAACATGACTGAATAAATTTCATTTTTATATTCAACATTAATTGATCCCAGATTGAGTTGCCAGTCTGGTTACTAAGCTTAGTAACACTGACAATACATATTGTACAAACCCATTATGTGTAACTTTCCTTGAAAACAAACATACTTTATTAAAATGGCATATTCTGTCATCGTACAACCATAAAGAGATTCAGAATTTTGTGTGGGCAATCACTAGAGATAAACAGTTGAGTGTTTCTTTTTTTATTTAATTGTTGTTCAAATCAGTTGCTGTATTTAAGAAATCTATTTACAGGCCGCTACACACAAGGCAATTTTTTTGTAAAGCTCCTTATTTTTTGACGCTGATAACTTGTCTGGAAATAAAAGCTGCCACACACGGACTGATTTTTTGTTGTGGGCTGCCATGGCAACAGAGCGTGATTTCATACTCACACCACTTTCACTGCTGCTCTGCCTGTCAACTTGTGAAGGTGGAAACTATTATGATTCGTAATTTCAGCCCATGCTTTGCTTTCTTGTTTCTATTGCTGTAGTTGTTTGAGGTAATATCGTAGAGGCATGGCCAACTTGCCACGCATCGCCAAAATCTTATTTTCTAAAGTCCTTATAGCATCATTATTATTTTAAATGTCTTCTGAAACTGTAACTTCCTCACTTACGCTAATATGACTGTTGTCACCATTTTTAATCTTCCCACATGATGTATTCAGCTCTGTGATTGGTCAAACCAAGCTCTGTTCCCAACAATTTATCTGAATTCACCACACATGTACTGATTTTTTATCGGCTGACTTTTTAAAATAAAAATGGGCAACCTCGGTCCCTGAGAAAAAAATCTTGTCTGAAACTGGTCGGGAACCACACATGAGCCCATTTTTTGTGGGCATCAAAAAATCGGGAGTTTCACAAGAAAAAATCAGGCCGTGTACTTCTAACCAGTACTTCTGCTAGGGGCTAAACTGTGATGGATTAGTGCCCTGTCCAGAGGGAGTCAAAAACCCTCATCAACTTAAGTAACACTAGGGAAACCAGAGATAAGCGCTGGCCTAATGGCCACTAACAGGCAATGTAACTTGTGTTTTCCAGCAAACACAGAAGCCAACACAAGAAGAGTGAGGAATGTTGAAAATTGTTTTGGAGCATCAGGACAGGTAGGAGATGGGGAATTAAACTGTGAATGAATAACAAAGCTAAGAAGCCTTGTTGTGTCTTAGTATTTAGAAACCACAATTAAGTGCAATAGATTATTATTTAAGTCTTAAAACTAACTTTCGGTTTATATCCTTGTTGTTACTAACTATTTTTCCTCTATATAAACCTATTCTTCTAGATGGAGTACTGTAGATTTTCTAATAGTCTTAAGTACATACTTACTACTAGTTACTATTAGTACTTTGCAATGGCGTTGTCCAAAATATTTTAACAACAGCAGTCAACACATTTTTGTGTCTTTGGGTAATCCTTTCTCAGGCTTGCAGGCAGACCCAGAGATACCTTACATATGGGCAGTCCTCTGCCATTGAACAACTCTGAATTCATTTTATTTCCGGTATACCGAGACATTGTTCTTACTAAATCTCTGTGACGTTAAAACATCATGTTGGAAAACTTCAACTGTTGGTAGATTTATCCAGCTTTCTTTGCAACAATAAGCCAATTTTTATCAGCAGCGACATTTTTTTTACCCTCATGTTGCTCTGTCATGATTGTGTGACTTTGTGACTTCTCTCAGCCAAGGAGTTAAGATAAGCCCTTGAACGTGTTACAGCATTCACAGTTAGTGTGTATTTTTCTTCTAAGTTTAACAATTAAATTAAAAGTTATCCTATAAGTTAATGGCTAACTTTGTTGTTGTTTATCCTTATTATTTCAGCCATTATTAGTGGCATCCAGGGTTCTTGTTGGAGAGGGGGTGTTGACAAAACTATGTCGCAAGAAACCTAAACCGAGACAGGTAGGTATAACAAGCAAACAATAGTACAATTGAATGATCTGAACTCCTCCCTGTGATTTGAGGTTGCCAGACAGTGGTCCTCAATTAGTCAGTCAATTTTCTGACAGGCTGTAGCTCTCAATGGAAATTAATCTTCATATAGCCATCACATGAATCAATGATATGAAACTCTCACTATTAACCCTTATACTGCTAAATTTTAAAAAATCGAAGTAATAAAATCTCAACAAAATTATAACCTGAGTATTTGTTGAAGCAATGGCCATTTTAAGATTCTACTTACAAGTCAAAACAAAGAAAATGAATTGTCACTTTAAATGTTTTCAAGCAGTGATTTTAAGTTAGAAAATTCTTAGTTTATGTGAAACTGTTTTCAGCAGGATAGGGGTTAGATTACCTAATAAGTTCAAATAGCAGTCACACAAATATGACTTTTCTACAGGTATTCTCAGTCAAGTAGTCAGCTCTAATAACGGAATGTTAGTCATCACTTGAATAATCTGAACTTCCTTGTTATATTCTTTGAGGTAGAGATTTAGCTCACTATAGTAGGGTTTTTGCTAGCATTTGGAAGTACCTGAGATGTAGTGGCCAATAGCACAAACTCCTTGGTGGGTCTCAGGGCATACTCTACCAGGAAATTTGTAAAATTTGACTTTCTAAAATGTAATTTTCTGCATTCCCTGGACCAAAATTGGTTAAAAAAATTATTTAACTTGACAGATATGATTATCAGTTTGCAGAGGTTCTTCATTTAGTTTATTCCAAAATGGACTCCAGAAAAAAGAGTACAAAATCCTGCTCTCTAGAGATCAACTACGTTAGATCCAATGGCAGAGTCACTATCACTGTCGGAGTCCATATCATCATATTAATCGACAGTTTCCACATTTAAAAGAATTGATATTTTGTGTGCAAACTACCTGTGTCTGGCATCCAGCCTGAAACAAAACCCCTGCTATGAAGTGATCAGTGTAACTTCCTTAATTTAAATGGTTGAAATCCTACATTATGTTCAGTTTAAGAAATACAAAACTTTAATTGTCTTATTGGTGAAACAAAACAGTTATGTAACACTAAAAATCAAGTTTTTGGTCCTGTTTGCAGTTCTTCTTATTCAATGATGTTCTCGTATATGGAAACATTGTCATGAACAAGAAGAAGGTTGGAGTTTTGTTGTGTTATTATTTAACTGAGTTCCTTAGGGGTCTTAGATTGTTTTTAAATTTGTTTTAAAGTCCCAGGTCTTTGTTTTTTATTTAGTTTGTGACTTATTCTTTTATTTTTTAAAAGTTTTTCTTGCTTTAAGGTCTTTGATTTTTGAATTTTCTGAGGATATTAGGTCCGATTGTTGTGGTTATTTTTTCTTTATAAGCAGACAACCATTGTGTCATCAAGAATATAGGTCTGTAATTAACAACTTGTTGGGCATTGTTACTGCACACAAGTTTGAGCTAATAGTTTCAATGTGTAACTGATAAAGTGATTACATGAGATAACAGCGAAAGTTTGCATGCTAGTCCAATGCATCTTGTATCAATTTAATTACTGAGTCTAAATTTGCATTCTTAGTATGGTTTAATTTGAATGAGACATATACTGATCTCTAATGATGGCATTCTCGATTTCTTTCTAGTTTAATAAGCAGCACATTATTCCTCTTGAAGAGATAAAACTTGTGTCACTAGAGGATGATGGCAGTAAGTACATTTTACAAATATGTGGCTTTATTAACTTGTTTTATGTGGTGTAAGCTGCATCTTATTTCCAGGGGCAGGCCTTTTTGCGAGCAAAATACACAGGTGCAGCGATACGCATGCGTGAACCAATTTGCACACGCAATTTGTACATGTACCTTTTTGAATGCAAAATAGGAAGTACTAAGTAAAATATGCTTACCTAGCTGTTTAAAGAAAATATGTCCAACATAAAACACCCAATTTGTTCGAGAAACATGTTACCATTGTAACAGTTATACAGACTGCTTTTTGCATTCACAATGGAACCTGTGGTGTTGACAATACTTTGACAACAAACAAAAAACTGCAGTTTCAAATTACACAAACCAATGCAAAACAGGAAACAAGCCAAATGAAAATGTGGTTGACCACAGTCACACTGTCATCAAATTGGCTTGTTTAACATACACTGCCTAGTAGGTAGTACAACAAATTTTCACTAATTTCATGTTGTCCATTTTAATTTAATTTTGCGTGTCATGTGTGTGATTAAAAGAACCCGTAACTCAGTTCACGCATGTGTCTACACGTATTCGTGTGATCGCATGCGTCAAACGAAAAGGCCTGCAGGGAGGAAGGGAACACAGGAAAAAGGGTACAGGAAGGGAGATATCGAAGAGCAGGTTGCAGGATATTAGTTGGGTTTTTAGCAATATGACTGCGTGGCAATTACTTTTTAATGAATTTTCAACCTCAAATATTGCACTTCTCACTTTCTGATTGGTTTTCTCAATCTAGGTTATCGGCTCATATACCAAATTGTCAGACCATGCTGTATTTTGCCGTGTATAAGTTGACACCGTGTATAAGTCAACCCCCGATTTTGAAGCCAAAAGAGTGCAAGTTTTAAAGTTCCTGTATATAAGTTGATCTCAATATTTTGCAAGATAAAAATACCAAAAAATCTAAGTTTGTAATAAAAATTTGAGAAAGAAATACAAAAAAACAACACAAAAATTACACAGTGAGTGAAGTATGTAATTATTAGTCTTTTCATTTTTTACGATAATTGATCGTCTGTACACAGTATACTGTAAAGATCACATAATTCTTTCTTACTTCAAGTACTTATCATCTAAATGCTGGTTTCAAATGTTTTTATAGTTTTAACCCTTTGGCTCCTGGACTGGCCAAGACTGGCCAATGCGAAATGTTCTGTTTTTCCTGAACTGGCCAAAATCGGCCAGCTGCGTGGGGTTCAAAACTTTTGACTCTCACCTCCCCCCTTTAGTATAGACTGTGCTTCTATTGTTTTTCCTTAATAAAACAAAGAACAGCCAATCGAATTCTAGTAACTGCACATTAATTTGTTGTAAAACAAGGGAGGTGTAGTCAGTTTCAAGTTTGACTTCATTTGACTCACGCAACAAAGATGGCGGTGGCGTGTGATGAAATTAGTTATGACGATAATTTCTGCTTTTCAAAGAAAATGGTGATAGAAATGAAAATATTTTGATGCAGATAGTAGTAATTTAGATGAAGACCTTTTAATTTGCATTGAGAGCAATTCGGAAGAGGGAAAATCCTGTGACAACGACGAAAAGTCGAAGCTGGCAAAGATGAATGGACTGATGTGTGGGAAGATTTGATGTTTCATCATTCGACTCTTTGATCTCGGGAATTTGTGTTAATATTCCGGATAATCTTTCTAATTTATACTTTTGTAAAATCATATATTTGGTTATAAATCTTTTTGTTGCCGAGATAAATAAACCTGCTGTACACAAAAACAAAAGGAAAAAGCAGCACAACATCTTCTTGCAAAGTGGTGTGACATTTGTAAACAAGAATTTCTGTCAGTATTTACTTGGGCATCTGTTATTACACTGGAAGAAGTCTTGTCGTGGATATCAGTATGTTTTTTGGTTTGCTTTTAGTGTTTGTGTATGCAGTGCTCATATTTTTGAAACTTTCTAATGTGACATTAAAAAAGAAGCAAGTTAAATTTCAAATCGCGCTCGCAAAAGAGTTGACGGATGGCATTTCTCCAGAAGGTGGGTGCCGGCCAGTTTTAGTCCCGGAGAATTGTTTAGAGCATGTTTCATTTCAAACTGATGGTCAAAAAAGAGATTGTGTTCAGTGTAAAAAGTCTAATAGAAAACCTCCTAGAGTAAATCAGGTAGAAATGAGAAACAAATGCAAACTTTATTTACTTCGCAACCTGTGAAGGAGTTTTACCTCGATCAGTTCAATGACAAAGGCACACGTGTGTTGTAAAATTTCTTTGACAGCATTTTCTCTCACTGTTGGAAGTCTTAAATTTTGTACAATAATACTTTTTTCAATTAATAAATTATCTGTAATGTTGTTCAAGCTTCCTTTGAAGTTTTTGTAAATAAACACATCAATTACAACTCATCACAGCTGTCGCAAAATGGCGAAGCATCGAGTCTTTTGTAAATCAGTTTTTGAAATGAAAGATTTGATCTAGTTTGACTTACTTTGTGTAAAGAAAAGTAAAAAATAATAAAAACAATTTTTCTGGCTATTGATATGTGTCATTATTCTTGCATAAAACAACTGAAATTTCTACTGCGCATATATGATTTGATTACGTGTTTAAATACGAGTAGTGCCTCCATTTTGATCCAGGAACAACGGGGAAGTGGGCCCCGAATGGTTCAGTAGTCAAAGGGTTAAGGGGTGATAAAAAATTTTCATGTTTTGTTGTGTGTATAAGAACAGTTCCAGTTTTAAGACATTAATTTTTGGTGTTAATTAAAAGGTCAACTTATACATGGCAAAATACGGTATATGGAAACTGACTGTGTAGTGCTGTAAAGCTAAAATATGGTTCTGAATGAGTTTTGACTGTCATTTTCAAGTATCGATAGGTTTGGGAAACTCAAGGAATTTAATATAAACAGTTATTTCATTTGTGCTGGATATGAGATGATTTATACTTAGTCTACTTGCGACACCAAGTTTCAAGCTTACAGAGTTTCTGCAGCTAAGGACCCCTTTAATTTGAGACCTTTTTAGGATTTTTTAATGCCAAAAATCATAAATTTAAGCCCTGTCTGATGAAGTCATGTGGCTTGAAGGCTTGATCCACTGACCAACGTCAACTATCCTCCATGTGTTCCTGGAATAATTGTTAATCAATCTTCAGTGGTGAAAACCAGTTCCCTTTTTTTGCAACCATACGAGATAAGTTTATATGAATGAACAAAAGGAGTTAACCAGACGTTACCTTTGTAAATTGTCTCAATTTTGAGTGTTCATTAAGCCTGATTTTGTATTTTTGTTTTGTAAAGATCTAAGAAATGGCTGGCAAATTATTAGTGCTAAGAAGTCATTTGCTGTGTACGCTGCTACTGCTACAGAAAAAGCTGAGTGGATGGCTCATATCAACAAGTGCATTCAGGATCTTCTTACAAAAAGTAAGATGAGGGTAAATCAGAAAAGATATAGATAGTTTTAGATATAGCTTAATTGTGTTTTTGACGTTTTTCAAACAGGAGCTACATTTCAGAGTACTCTACTTTAGAGTTTTTCTCATTTGTTAGACAAGCCCACCATTTTCTCTAGTCTATCTCCATGGTTGTTTTTAGAAGTTCAAGATCATATTTGCAGCAGAACATTTGGGGTTTTTTGCTCCAATTTGACTGGTTCTAAATGTTTGTTCAACATGTGTGTAGTTACTTAATAAAGCAGATTAGATTCTCTACTCCTTATGGTTGGAGTGAGCTGCCAGAATGTAATAATTAATAAAAAAGCACTTGTATTTAAAATAAAAGCGGCCAGACAAAGTTTCAAATACAGAAATTAGGAAGCGGTGCTGTTAGGAAAACATCATGGTGGAAATAATGTCAGAAAGTGCAGGTTCATTGGATTCGTCCTCCAAAAGGACAGATCATCCATCAGCAGGACTGGGCTTTTTTGGACATCCAAAGGCAAACACAAACCAGGATGCCCCAGGTCCACGTGGCATAGAACATCCAAGTTAGTTAGAACGTCTGGGGTTGTCCAGTGCAATCGTCAGGAAAAAGGTGCAGGATCATCAGTGCTGGAGAACAGTTGTAGAGGCCTCATGTGCCCAATGGCATGACAAGGACAGATGATGATGATGATGATGATGATGATGATGATGATGTATTTAATCTATTTTTCATTTCTTGAAATAAAGTCGAAGTATTTTAATTATATTTTTACTCCAAAACTTGGGTTTTCTTTTCTCGGGTTGATAATTATTATGATGTATTATTTATAAAAGGTGTGATTACAAACTGATAAATAAAGCAGACTAATTTTTCCCATTGCTCCAGCTGGCAAGAAACCTCCACCTGAGCACGCAGCAGTTTGGGTGCCTGACAGTGAAGCTGCTACCTGTATGCACTGCATGAAAACTAAGTTTACAGCTCTTAATCGCAGGGTAAGTTGGCTAGATACACCATGCAGCTCAGCAGATTGACAGTTGCCAATCAAAAACTTTACTCTAAGTTGTTAAGTGAATATTCAGGATGAGAATGGGTGAGTGGGAATATTAAGGTTGAGAATGGGTGTGATGGGAATATTCAGGGTGAGAGTAGGTGTGACTTGACTGGTATCATAAAGTGAGCCAGAACTCCTTGATTTTGCTAGAAAATATGAAAAAAATGGTGCAAAATTATCGTTGGTCAAGCCAAGATTTATCTCTTGGGATTAGAAGTCTTACAAATTTATTTTAATTAATAATTATTGTTAGTCTTGAAAGACATGCATAACACTCCATGAGCATCCAGAGGGTAACTTTGATTCTGCATACATTGATTTTGCAGCATCATTGCCGTAAATGTGGTGCAGTTGTGTGCAATGCCTGCTCGGCCAAGAGAGTCCTGCTGCCCAACCAGTCATCAAAGCCTCTGCGTGTTTGCAATACATGTTATGCTTCCCTGTCTAGTGAAAAAGCTGATGTTAAAGATGACAAGCATGGTAAGCTGTCTGTTTCATTTCTGGACTTTTTCAAAAGAAGTCATCTATCAACAGCATTTAAAAAATATAATTGAGTTCTAATGAGGCCTTTTAATGTGATAAGTCATAAAATTTATAAGAAATGATTTCAAAATAAACAAAACAAGAAAAGTTAGTGATAAAAAAGGATGTTTTGGTACATCTAGCGCTATTGTCAAGGCTCTTTTTCATTTACCATGTAACCTTGACAATGGCGTTAGATGCACCGAAACGTCGGCTTTATGAAATATCTTGGAAATATCCCAGCTTTCAATATCTACGGTGTCATCAGGGATGAAATGTTTAATGTGCAACATATAAGAATCAGTTGTTCGTTACTATTTTTCACAAGGAAAATGACAATCAAGAGTCTGACAACTGTATGGATTGTGACTATGAAGGATGCCGTGGAGCGCAGCAGAGCAGAATTTATTAACCATATCTACACAAACAGACAAACAATAACTCAAGCTGTCAAATTTTCATACAAAGCTCCCCTTTACAATAGTCTACACATCTGAGGTGCTTACGTACTTAAACGCAACTGAGGCGTGTACATCTTGCACATCTGAGGTGCTTACAAATAATATACGCAACTAAAGCGTGTATTATTACACAACTGAGGTGTTTACATACTTGCACATCCGAGGTGCTTACAAACAACATACGCACTTGAGGCGTGTATTCTTACACAACTGAGGTGTTTACATACTTGCACATCCGAGGTGCTTACAAACAACATACGCAACTGAGGCGTGTATTCTTACTTAACTGAGGTGTTTACATACTTGCACATCCGAGGTGCTTACAAACATACGCAACTGAGGCGTGTATCCTTACACAACTGAGGTGTTTTACATACTTGCACAACTGAGGTGCTTACAAACATCATACGCAGCTAAAACGTTTATTCTTACGTATTCGGCTGAATACATTGCTCTCCAACGGCGAGATGAACAATCAAAAGCCGGCACTCCTTATATACACTTTGCAGTGATACTGTATCTCACCTAGATGTGAGAACTAATCAACAGCATTACACAAAAAAACAAAGCTACAAGCCGTTATGAATACACTTTCCGATTTTCGCTTCGTTACGTCGGAAAGCTTCAATTCTCACACAATGGGTTGATAAAATACGAAGTTAAATGAAAATACTAAGGCCTTATGCATGTTTACGTCAAACTAGTCAATTTCACCCCCAAGCCTCATATTCAAGATATAGGTGTGAGCATTTTGCACGTGCAAACCGTGTTCACGAAGGATTTTCTTTTCATTTGTAAACACTTCGGGATTTGATTTATGAAAATATTCACTCTTTCGTGATTCGAAAGTGAGACTTAGGGGTGTTTGATGTAAACATGCATAAGGCCTATTAGACTAGAATACTATCCATCTCATTGCAATCCTCATGAAAGTTGATTTTTGGTTTGTATTTTTGTGTCAAGTGGTCCAAGTAAGTGAATGTTAAAGGATGGTAATGGAAAATAAGAATTGATCCAACAAACTGAACTACCGATGATAAAAAGTTAAATTCACCCAAATTTGTTCAATGAAAAGTATGGGTTCAGATGGGAGAATTTACCAGTACAACTGGAACTAAAAGGGTTGTTTATCAAAAAGTTCAAATTTGAATTACGGACAATTCGCCCACAAGTCCGGCTTTTCGCCACATTTCGTTTCGCTTATATTCTTGTTCGTTTCGACTTTTGGTCAAAACGTCTGGTTATCATTTTGTTGATACAGTTCGTAGTCATGTGAAAATTAAGAAAAATTACAAGGTGTTTTATTCCGTAACAAACTAAAAACTAGGATCTCCATCTGTGTACAGAAAAGCCAACAGAGGACAACGATTCGGGTGAAGAAGACAGTGACGAGGAAGAAGGCGATCAAACAGGCCAGTCCGACCACTATCAGGTTCCAACAAAGGTAATCAAAAAGCACAATCAGCCGAACGCATAATTATACTCAACTATCGGTAAAGGGAACTTGCATTCCAAACCTATTTTTTGATATGTTGAAAAATATTTGTTAGGGATTTCAAAAATGTACCTTCTAAAGCATTTTTTAAAATTAAAATTCTGCAAAATTGAGCAAAGAAAACATCAACCAATTCCTCATAGGCCGCCATGTTGCACTGACGTCTGATGTCACAACATCAAACTGTCAAAAGAATCAGCTCTAATGCCATGTTCGGACCATTTTATTGCTTGCATTTTTCGTAAAACTATCCAGTACAATAAAAACTGTTTATTTTAATAACTTAACAAAAAGCTTACATTTCTTCAATAACAAACTTCAAAATGTGGCGGCCCCTTGTGTGTTTTGTAAACTATCTTTAACTGTACGGCGAGTAAACACCCTAAAATTATTTTTTCTAGAATCCTAAACAGATGGTCTTAAACATATAAGGAAATAATTTTTGAATGCATTTAACATCATGGCTTCAGTGGCAATCAACTGCATTAGAAATTTCCTGTGTTTCTAACCTTCCATAGGGTCACTTAATTTGTTTTTGTTACCTTTCCATGTTTGTTAATGCACAAACATTAAAAGAAAAAAATAGTTAAAATATATGCATGACGGTCACCGCAACCGATAATGCAAAATATAGTAATGCATGAATCTGTGGTAATACGTTAAAGTAACATGTGTTGCTAAAAAGGGCTTAACGTCTACGAGAACGACCTACAATTTTGTCAATCTTTATTCACCTTTAAGAAAATAACTTCCATCGTTTTCTGTTCACAAAGCGTAATTGGGACAAAAGAGAAAGCAAACTAGCTTTCGTGATTGAAAGCGGCAAGCAAAAAGGATGTTTTGTTAACCTTCTTCATAGACGTTGTAGTCCTTGTTACTCAAGCTTTCTAGTTCTTGTGCCTGAAACTCAAGGTTGATCCGTATTCGCTTTCCCGTGATTTACATTTTGCTTTGGTAATAAAATTGGAGACAGCCACATTTCGACTGCAGTCTTGATCAGGCGATTGTGTCAGTGTGATCATAGTTAATACATACGGACTCGCTAGGAAAGCCGATAAAACCTCGAGAGGGAAAATACAAAGAATGTACAGAATGCTTTGTTTAGGTTAAATGAACCGTGACCCTGCACATTCTTTGTTTTAGATGTTAGTGAGAATATTTTTACTGGCTATTTGTTGATTTGCATTTCAAAAGCTTTTGTGTTCGTGCAGGGTCAAGACCAGAAAACAAAAGAAAATGACAAACAAAGACATACAACAATGGTTTCCTAACCATTCCGTATATAGCGGCACAGAAAGCCGTCTTCGCTTTCTTTTCCATATATGGTTGTGTCAACGAGTCGAAGCCAATCAACTTTTTCGTAAGAATGTTTTGAACAGCCGATCGGCTTCTTTGATATATCTGAAGGCAAAGCACATGGACTTGCCTTTGCGTAGGACGTCCATTCGACGTCGTTCAGTCTGAACCAAGACATTAAAAATTGTTTTCTGTTCTGTTTCTCAACTCAGTTTTGATAACTGACAAATACGAGTTTTTAATTGATCTTGAAAACGCCTACACAATTTTTCTTTCCTTCATAAACCAAACAAGTTTTAAAAGCTAACAACAAAGAAAACCAAAAATCTTTTTGCCGTCCTGCAGCACTGCATTCTGTGTAAGAATTACTAGTTTATTAACTATGGTGTGAAATCACAGCGCAACGTAATCGACGAAGGATTTGAAACGCGCGCCATCATTCTATTGTGGAATAAATAAACCCCTCTCTGTATAAACAAGTGCATTCGTTGCTTCAAAGGGAAAATGTCTTAATTTTAATGAAACATACAACATTTTGAAGTTTGCCAATCAAGTTTTGGCAGTACTAGTGCCATCTTCAATGGTGCAAGAAATTAGTGCTGGTAACAAGAAAACATATCTGATCAAGTAGGAAAAAAAATGGTAACTGGAATGTTCAGAAACACATAAAAAAATTACAAAGATAATTAAAGCCGGGTTTAAATGCTTGACTTGGGAATTTAGTGAACGTTTTTCAAGCCTCTTTGATCTTGAGTGAAGTTATGTAGGGGCATAATCTGAGATTCTGAAGCATTCTGTGGTACGAAGAGACCAGCATTGCGGAGAGTTCTCCAATTGTTTGAAAGCGCGAGAGACCCTGTCCTTTGTCATTTGCTGGCGACGCGGGTTGAAAAATGTCGGCTTGTCTCTCCGACGTAGCAGGTTCTACATCCTGCATAGGAAAATTTCTACACTATGTATCTTAAACTATAATAATATATTCGGGTTTGTTGTTGTGATATTGGCGTTGTAATGATGGTAATATGTGGAAAATGTTTGATCCTTGTGTATTGAAATTATAACACAGACAGCGAGATCGGCAAGATGTGTTGAACAAAATGGTGTTTTTATGTCGCAGCCAACATTCTACCAAGAGGAGGAAGGCAGGAATGCACCTGCAGTTGAAGAACAAAAGGAAGACGAAAATGGGACCCCCTCGTCATGATGAAGCTCACGCGAAAGTAATTGATGCATCTGAGCGCGTTTCAGAGTGATATCGTTTTATGAGCTGTGCTTTTGAACAATCCACTTGTCTGCCTTGGGCCGGGCAGTTCATATATGTTGTGTCTCAATTCAATGTGTTTTTATGCTGTGGATTTATTATTGTATCCCATCTCCTTTGTTCTTAAAGCTGTCTATTGGTTTCGAAATTGATATACCAGAAGTTCTATAATGATTAAAGTACCGGGTAAACGCTCTAACAACCCCCCCCCCCACCAAATGAAGGCCACGGAGCTAAAAGATAAGGTGTACTGTGTCAAATATATATTTTGTCAATGGTTGTGCATGTTTTAGTTTTGGAATAGTGATGGTTATAACACCAGACAAACACTCAGTCACTAGTTGCTATTAAAGCTGATTGGTTTGTTTCTGTTGTTGCTGTTGGCAATCCCCCTTTCCCTGTAATAATCCCCCGCGGTTATTAGAGCGTACACGGTAGTATCAGGAAAAAATCTACCAAAACTTTAACAGGGTTTTCACAGCAATCAGTTTGTTACTTAACTAGTGCAAGTCTTTATTTTTTTCTTACCAACGATTGGTGATTCTAATATTTTCTTTAAAGAGAACTTTGCACTGAGAAGGAAAAGAGTTTGTTGCTTATTTTTTTAATAGAATGAATTTGAACATTTATAACATAATTACAATAACTCGCAGCGTATTACTTATTCGACAATTATAAAAAGCGAATTAGTAAAAACAACCATAATATGTATACGTTTCGAGCAATATTGACGTCCAGTCAAAATACCAAAAACTGGGCACAACATCACGCTGCACGAAAAATTTTTAAATATCGATAACAAGTAAGCAAAGATATTACCAATAAAGAGTAGGCGAATCGTCTGTAAGTGCGTCTTCTCTTCTAGAGGGTTGTTTAATAAATTTTCTCGAGTTTTTTCAAAAGGAAAACTGAAGTAAAAAGACAAATCTTTTTTCTCAGAAGTATCAAATCGTTTAACATTTTTAAAATAGAAATTTAAGAAAGTTTAATCCTTTTGAGATACTTCATATCAAAAATGACCAATCTGAGTCGGCTTTTCGTTTCTTTTAAGACGGCTCAAAAAAAACCCGCTTGTCAGCGGTTGCTTGTGACGTCAGTGGTGGGGATCATTTGGCAAAACAGAACCGGTTGGCTAAAGCAAACTTATCCATCGCTTTGAATAAAAGAAGCAAACCTTGTCAACTTTTTTGAGTTGTATACAAAAAAATTTGTTACATTATAATTATTCTCCCCACCACTAACGTGCCGCTTACAGGTTTTCGGCGCCTGTGACGTCTTAAAGAAAATTCGTCGCAAACAACCCAAACTTGCGAACCGAGATAAAAATGGAATTTAGTCGCAGTATAATTTCTTACTTCAAGTTGGCCACAATTACTTTTTGACTTCAGTTGTGCTTTAAAATGGTCGAATTATCAACACTTTAATGTAGACTCATAATTTTTACATTGACTATGTCGCATGCTTTCATCGACATGAAACCAAGGAAGACCTAATTCACTGATCAGTCACGTGATCTGAATAGGGTAAAACAAAGATGGCGCCGAACAGTTGTGACGCAGGAAGAAGGTTATTTGGACAAAAAGATTGCGTTATTTCGTCTTCCAGGAAATGAAATCGAAAAACAATTCAAAGGCTGTGGAAATGGACAAGCATCATATCTCTACCCTTTTTTTACCTTGGGCAGGATATCTTTAGATTTACCTTCTGCAACTTTTTATCATTCGGAAAACTAACCGGAAGACCATCTGTTGCCAATGACGTTAAAAAAGGCAGAAATATGAAGCTTTGTGAATTATACTTTATCTCCCGTTGCATTGTCTACCCAATGGCAGGTGGCACAAGTGTAGAATGTATTACAACAATATTAAACAGAGACCAGCACTATGAAAGGGCCTGTGCCAGGCGCTCGTCACCTTCAGTTGTAACTCCACCTCCGAAGAGACTGGAAGAATTTGTAAAAAAAATTGCAGGGCCAGAAAAAAACAAAAAAATATTGCATGCCGAAATCCTATAAAGGGAACGTATGAAAACTGGCAATTTTTTTTTTCTTAAGCTTGACTAAAAAAAAATTTGCAGAGAAATCATTCTTCCACTCCCCCCCCCCCACGAGATCAACTGGTCCGTCCCTCAATTTACTAACAATTTTATTGATAACCGCAAAATAACCGCCCCGTTTTAAGAGCATCTGGTGTCGCTGAAATTCGACGAAATCAAGGCGTCAAAAGATTTAGATTTTTTATTTAAAAACATAAGTTACAATTAATTTGAAAAATACCACAAAACTATCCTCACGTAATTTTTCGGGCACTGCCAAAAATTAGAAAAACCAAACTTCCGAATAACACAACAAAAGCATTCAGTCTGAAGACTGTCGTCCAACTTTTTGTGACTTGTAAAATATGGCCCGTTAACCATACGGTAATAATTCCTGTAGACAAAACAAATTTTAGATAAGTCTAGAATAAAGTCATTTAATCCATACTTCTAAATCTAAACGGTTGAACCCCGGTTATTCGAACTCAAATTCGAAATCCCCGCTTATTCCAACAAAACTCGAATTTCCCAAAGATTTGATCTTCGATACAAAACCAGTTAACTCAAACTTGGTTAATTCAAATCCCCGCTAATTCGAATTGTCAGTTTTGGTTTCCCATCGAATTAACAGGGTTATAACTATATTGGAAGTGATGAAGGCAAACAAAAACATGGAGCCATTTGTCTGAGGATTGACTAGGCTACGAGCAGTACCTATTTTTCCTGTTAGCCCGCAAATCAAGATGGCGGACAAGTAACGCGCGAGAACTGGGGCTAGAACAAAGTTGTCCGCCGTCTTGATTTACGGCTTATGACATTTATCGGTCGTTTTGTCGCATCTTTTTCTAGTTTTCTTTTTCTATCGCATTTTCGTCTGAACAAAATGTCGCTGTTATAATTTCAAGTTTTAATCAATTATTTGCTTTGCTAACTCTTTACAGCTCCAGTTTAGCAATCATTGTCAAAAATGGAATCAAGTAAACATGACGAACAAATGTGTCTGTCTCATTAGCGCGTTCTAAAAATTTTAAGCTTGGACTAAAAATATAGCGAGAAACTGATTACATGTAATCCACGATGGTTTGCTAAAAAGTTGATCTCTGATGCCCTTTGTCGTTGTCGCAAATTGTCGCACTGTTCCCGATAATTTCTGTCGCTTGTGGGCGCTTTGACAATTGCCTGTCTCCTCAATTTAAAACCGTGTCGCCTGTCGCCAAAAACCCTTTGCAGGCACCAATGCTGATAGTCCAAAATTTAACAAATACCTGCTTACCAGTCGCGAATGTTTACAATGGAAAGCGAAGGCTACAGGTGATTGTTTCTTTTAACAAAAACACCATTTGTTTCAAAGCTTGAAAGCTATGAAAAAGATGGCAACCAAAACGGCGCAATTATTATCGACAACTTGAACAGTAGTAGTATAAAGTGTACTGAATTGCCCGGAAAAGTTGCTATGAAAAAACAACAAACATGCAACTTCGAGTTTAAGGGTGAAAAATAATCCGTTATACCGCGTTTTTGTTGAAAGCCAAAGGATTCTAGTGTTAAAACTCGGTATGCCGGAAAAGTTGCTATTAAAAAAACATGCAATTTTAAGAGGGAAAAAATAATCTTAAACTGCGTTTTGTTAAAAGCCAAAGGATTCTATTATTAAAAACTCGATCTGTTTTCAATATTAGCCTGCTGGATTTATTATCAGAATAAATGCAAGATAAGTTTGTGGTATTTGACTGAAAAGCGCAAAATCACAAGTACTGCGCATGCGTGCTTTAAGTAACTAAGGCCAGACAGACAGCGGGCACTTATCCTTGCGTCTACCTTTTAAAAAAGATGGTGAGCCTGAGAAATTAAAGTCGTGGTAAGTGGCTGTAAAAAGGAATTTAATCGTATCCTGAAGCAGTCACTAATATAGTACACATATAAGTAACGATCCAGTAAGAACGACAGAGGTCAAATACAATCGAATGCAGAAAGGTGCTAATTGCGATATTGTTAAACCGTTCATCTCATTGGCTAAGCTTTTAAAATCGACCATATCTTCATAAGCAAGTTAATTTCTTTCTTTCAAGTTCAAACATTTTTGTTTTTAAATTTGTGAAAAACTCCATGTGGGGAACATTGCAAACCAAAACGTTTTATTTGCTTTTGTTTTGGAGCTCTATCATTGGTTAAAATGTTATAGCACAAAAGAAACACTGCTTTAAAATAGAGTTTCACTGCTTTTTATTTTAAAACTATGTTGCAAACTGGTTGATGTATTATCAGTATGAAAATCTGAACATTCTGGCGTGGGAAAAGCGAAATGCCGCAGAACAATGGGAGGTACTTTACTTTTGACTCGGACCACTATTAAACCACATAGATAGCGGCCTTTACTCCTTACATACGCCTTAAAACAAAAATTGAGAGTCTGCAAGTTAGCAGCCGCTGTGAACAGCTGTTTATGGCCTTATACTTTTTTGAACAATAAAGTAGCAAAGATTTGGAATAAACAGACAATTTGAAAAAAAAGCTGAAGTTTAAACCTTTTAATTCTAGTTTCGCCAGTAAAATGGGGACTACTTTTGACATACGAACATAATTTTTATGGACAAACATAACATTGGTGACATGGAAAACACGGATAGTTGTGGAAGGAAGAGTTTTGAAATCATTCCTTCAGTCAAAAAAAAAAGAAAATCAAGCACAGAAGTTATTTTAAAACTTACCTGCAGAGACGCCTGATCCATTCATAATACCTTCATCAGATGGAATATTTAGAAATATTAGACATTTAAAACCTCGAAAAACGACTTCTTCTTGGCCGGTACAACAAGATGCTGGTATAAACCCCCATTATCAGCCGGTACAACAAGATGCTGGTATAAGCCCCCATTCTCAGCCAGTATAGCAAGATGCTGGTATAAACCCCCATTATCAGCTGGTATAACAAGATGCTGGTATAAACCCCCATTCTCAGCTGGTATAATAAGATGCTGGTATAAGCCCCCATTCTCAGCCAGTATAACAAGATGCTGGTATAAACCCCCATTATCAGCCGGTATAACAAGATGATGGTATAAACCCCCATTATCAGCCGGTATAACAAGATGCTGGTATAAGCCCCCATTCTCAGCCAGTATAGCAAGATGCTGGTATAAACCCCCATTCTCAGCTGGTATAATAAGATGCTGGTATAAGCCCCCATTCTCAGCTGGTATAATAAGATGCTGGTATAAGCCCCCATTCTCAGCCAGTATAACAAGATGCTGGTATAAACCCCCATTCCCAGCCGGTATAACAAGATGCTGGTATAAACCCCCATTATCAGCCGGTATAACAAGATGATGGTATAAACCCCCATTCTCAGCCGGTATAACAAGATGCTGGTATAAGCCCCCATTCTCAGCCGGTATAACAAGATGCTGGTATAAACCCCCATTATCAGCCGGTATAACAAGATGCTGGTATAAACCCCCATTATCAGCTGGTATAACAAGATGCTGGTATAAACCCCCATTCTCAGCTGGTATAATAAGATGCTGGTATAAGCCCCCATTCTCAGCCGGTA
>JAOBRD020352208.1:0-20565 GCA_027575215.2 Hydrozoanthus sils | reverse complement strand
CAATCTTCCAACCCAGACGGCCCTATCTTCCTTCCTGTACGACCTAATGTCAAAATCTGTACGACCCAGTCTCCCAACCCGGTTGGCCCAATGTCAACCAATTAGTATCTGCTTAATTCATTTCATCTTGTTTTATTCAATTTGCAGTTACATTATCTTAAAACTATTTGTTTTTACAAAATACTCTCGTGTTTTTTTAATTACAATGTCAGTACAACCGTAGAGGAAATTATTACACTATAAGCTGTGTTGAGCCTCGCTTTTCGCAACTACAGACAAAAGCCCAAGCTCATCCAATATATCTGAACAGTTAGGACCATCAACCTCGAAAAAAATTCGCAAAATTCTTACTTCAAGACTAACACGTTGATTGTACGTTTTATCAATGCTTTGTCAACATGCAATGTGAGGTGAATGAAACAGCACGCGAATAACCAGTCATTCCTCTAAACAGTTCTATGTACAACGTGAACATGCTTTTCATGATGTTAAAATTTTAAAGAAGTTTGATATACTTTTTTAATAAATGACTTTAAACTGAATTGTGTAATGACTATCATTTAGTGAGCCCCTAGTTTAGTGCTATATGAAACCAATTTGCAAAGATTTTGATTGAATAGGTTTTCGTTTTATCCTGTGTTCATGTCAAACCTGACAAGTCTTTTACGCGGGCCCTGTTCATAGAGAAACTTTCTTGTATGAGGGCAGAAAAAGCGTTTGATTGGCTGGAGTTATTGTGACGTTACAATGGTATGGTACAAACTCCACTGGCTGCTTGTAACTGGTTCAAGTTTTGACTTCTGACCTTAGAATTTGTCAGAAGTTATGAACTTGAGTGATCTTGACCGTTGCTATCAAGGTGTGGCTAACAGTGGAAAGTGTTCGTACTCGGGCATCTGACTCCCAACTCAATGGTCAAACTCTGTTGAGAAAGAGAAACTTGACTAAGCAAGGTTTCAGTATGGTTGCTATAAAAGAAGCAGTGAAGCGAAACACATTCAGTGCATCAAAAGTTCTTAAGCGATGTGACCTTCAGTTGTCTCTCGGAATGGATGTATAACTGTATTGAAGATAACACCGAAACCTTTCAATATGCTTCATCAAAAAAGTTTAGTTTTCGTGGTTAAGAACTCATTTCAGTTGAAATTAAACAGTTTAGCAGGAAAAGGTTCTGGTTTAGAATAAAGTACATTAAAGAATTTTTTATCATAGTTGAAGCATTAAAAACCTTCTCTTCTTCTATTGCAAAACTCTGTATGATCGCTAAGACTTGTAATGACAACGCCAAATGTAAGGCTACAGCCCCACCCGTAAAATAAGGGCCCAACAGATGATGGTGTCGTAAAATTAAATCAAACCTAATCCGAATTGTTATTTTACAGTTCACAGAATTTTACAGTCAATTGCAATAAGATACCAAACCAAGCCAAGAGCAAACGAAATACATTTCCCCTCAATTAGCACACCAATGGATCGCAGGAAAATCAAGTAAAAGAAAGAAACAGGGTATAAGAACATTTTGTGCCAACAGCGATAACGAAATGACAATGACGATTACGATGACAATGTAACTGATGATTACGATGACGATGACAGTGACAATGGTGATTACAATGACGATGATGATAACAATGACATTAACAATGGTGTTTATGATGACGATGACAATGATGGTTATGGTTACGATGACCAGTTGATGATTACGATGACAATGACAATAGTGATTACGATGACAATGACAATGACAATAATGATTACGATGACGATGACAATGACAATGACGATCACGATAACGATAATTACTATGGCAATGGCAACAATGATTACGATGACAATGATGATTACAATGACGATGGCAATGACGATGACGATGATGACAATGGTAGTTACAATGGCGACAACAACGACTACAATTGTGATTATAATGGTAGTATTAGTAGTTATATATTGATAAGATACAATTGATGTGTGACTGTGTTTAATCTAGGTTAGATCAGATATGATGCCGTGTTTAAATAATTTGGTTTTTTGAGGGTGATTTTTTATTACGCTGGTTGTAAAAATATCAATTCCAACAACTGGCTCTTGAGGTTGAAAAGGCTTTCAGTCTCTGTGTTGGGTCAGAAACCTTACTTACAGGAGTTAGAATTTTGGATCATGTTCACGAATTGTCCAGTAAGCAACGTCCGAGTCCCCCAAATCATCATCCTCGCTACAAAATATGGAAAATGTCACCTGCCTACATTTCTTACCCACTGGACCTAACTCTTTCAACATGCTATGTTTATCTCCTACACATGCTTTATGTGGATAATATCATAGACAAGATGGTCGGAAAGCTGGTAACAATACTTCGGCATTTACTACCGTGAATGAATAGAGACTCATAGCCACTGTTTACGTCTCCAAACAACTCATATAAAATTGGATTCCATTTTTCCTACCATCTTATAATGGTGTGGTCATTTCATAATTAAATCGGAGCTCTATAAGTTTAAAACGGTTCAGGTCCAAACAGTAAAAACAAGTATTGTGACTCAAGTGTTTTTGGAACATGGGTCACATTTTCGGTTGAAGGCGACAAGTTTTGTTCAGATCAATCAACTTCAAATGTAGAAGAATGAAAACGGGGAAGTTGTGCAGATCCTTTAAACACAAAGCATGCAGATACGTACAGGCTGTCAACGGGATGATCGCTCCTCAGCAGGTATTTAGGAAGCTTGTAGTTTTCTCTACAAGCAGTAGACAACAAACAAAGGGGAAAGGACAAAGAAAGAACGTCAGAACAAGAAACACTAGGATTATAAGAAATAACATCACGAATTCGGACATCTAAAACGCAAGCGTCCGACTAAATTGCACCTGAGAACTGAAACTTCTAGAGTTTTGAATCACTTGTTTAGAGAGACCATTACCCTACTTTACTTGTTTAGTTAGTTGCCATTTTAGGAGATAGAAATTCACAATAAGAGTATGAGAGAAAGTTTCTTGTCTTCAGAAGAACTTCAAATTAGAAATATCAGTACTCAAGGAGTATAAAAGATTTTTTAAAACATGTTAAAATATGTCAGAAATGTATTTTAATTGAACACGTAACATTCAAAGTTTAGATACAACTGCGAATATCAGTATTGTTATTAAAATTAAAACAAGATTATTTATTAATAGTTATCCACAAGTAAATCGTAGAAGCTCCTCGTAAGAGGTTATGTTAGGCTCGGCCCAAGCCTGTCATTAACCAAACGAAATTGCTGATCGAGTCGATGTTTCCATAGAAACATCATGGAAAATGTTTTGAGTTATACAGCATGAAGAAATAGAAAGTACTGACAATTTGGACTGTAGTCCTTCGTTGGAGTTGGGCGTGACCTTATTTTTTAAGTTGAATAACTTGAATTGTTATATGCCTAGACTTTCATTCAACAAAACGAGCACTATGATTGGTTGATTCTTGGTCACGTGCCCCTCATCAAATTCAAGTATATCCCAAGCGGGATACAATTGCATAGTTGTTGCCCGCCCGCCATCTTTGTTTATGTTTTATGATTGTTTAAGGGAAAGTCTAAACATATAACAAAGCACAACTTAATGTATAGTCCCCAGGGAAACAGTAGGTTTTGTTTTCACGACAATCCCAATGTTTCCCGAGACGAAGTCTGGACTAAAAACGTCATGAAAGCTTTGACCGAGCCACCTCCAATTACTTACATCTGGTCTCTAGTTAGTGTGCCGTTGTCTATCTTATATTCATTGCTGTTGTTTATGCGGCCATTCTCCCGACTGGCTCTCATTTGGGGGTCTGGTTGAAAGGTAGTCAGAGTCATATTATCCACTCCATACTCGTCGGGTTTGCCTGACTCGCCTCGTACCAGTTTCCCATCCTTGTCGCGGTAATACACGTCCCCGTCTCTGTAAGAGACTTCACTACTTTTGCTGGGCCTTCGCTCCCTCGTGACGCCGCCACTGACATTGACAAGAGACATCTGTGATGTTGTAGTTTGCTCACTCATTCCATAACGGCTGAAAAATGAAATAAATCAGATTTTGGAATGAAGATTGACACTAACAAAAATCGCCATCTTGGAGGCATTCTGACTTCATTTTCAAGAATCTAAATTTAAATTTGTGAACGGTCTTTTTTTTTTTTCTTTTTTTTATTTCAGGATTTTTTAACGTTACATCTGTTTGGTAACGTATAATAAGCAACTACACTATTAACAAAGACAACTACATAAAATATACGAACGCTCTTATTTATAATAAAAAAAGTACAACAGAAATGTTCTTAAGATCATGAAGCGTTAACGAATACAAGGACTGCTATATGGTTAAGTGAGAAACGTCGAATTCATTAAACAACCATTTTAGCGAAACGAATTTGTTACAAACCGATTTCACCACCAATCATTAACAACAGTGACACCAACTACGTCATCAGAAAACCTTATTTCAGCGCACTGATGTTGCAACCCAATACGGCCTCGAGGCTCCGTGTAGTACAGCAGCAGCACATACCGTAACGAGTGCTTAGGCTCGAAATTATCCCTGAGTATTCGTTTCATTGTAATTGCAAATAAAAATCCAAAATCAATTCTTAACGCGAACACGCTTTGCTTGGTTCTTAGGCAGACAGCCTTTTAAAGCACTGATAGACATATTGGGCGCGTTGCCCTTCGTCTCGCGGCAAATATAAGGGCCAACACATGAAACGGCAGAAATCTTCTGTAGACAGCGAAGACGTTCATTTATCAACTTTTCGTCAATCTAATCAATTCGTTTAATAAGTCTTGTTTTTAAGTATATAGTAGTTGTTACCTCTTCGATTTGGGTTTTCTCAAGATGAGGACAATCACTGTGATGATGAGAACAACCATCACAAAGGCAATGATGATGATGATCCACCACATGGTCTTCAGAAAGCTCGCTGATGACAAGAAAACATGCACCAAAATTTACGTTATTGAATAATTACAACAGGATTACTAAACAAAAGCAGGATAATCCAGGATATAGTCTTGACGAAGCTCGTTGACTGGCAAACGAGATTCACTTCAAAACAGGTAAGTTAAAGTAAAGATGAAAGTTAAGGAAGGTAAGAAAGATTCTTTGTAAGGTCAAAGTGAAGAAAAAGGTTTTTCAGTATAATAGAAGCTTGGACATTTTTTCAAATCAAAAAGTCACAAGAACTTTCTAAAAAACAGCTTTATTCGTTTGTAGCAATTTTTTTCTTACCAGCTCCAGATCCTAAAGAAAATCTGACTGTAAAGTTTATGAAATTTCAACAGGTATTAGTTTTGAAATAAAACTAATCACTTTCTAAGATACACTTTTTGCAACTGAACAACCTACTCCAGTAATTAATTGATGAATTAATCATTAAATACTTAAAAAGCTACTATTTCTGTCAAAAACATTCTTTTCTTGAGTTTTTTCGAAACTAATATATTTTGAAACGGACCAACTTTGTGAAGGGCTATTAAAATCATGACGGTAATAGCTTCCACTATTTTAAAAACACATATACTAGGTCCAAAACAATTGAAAGTCAATTCCAAAATCAAGTCAATACCTTTGCACTCTCTACCATCACCAGATACGTCATCGAATCCTCCAATACACTTGCAAGTAAACGAACCCTCTGTGTTGATACATTCTGCATGCTCATTGCAGTCATTTTGGTGCTCGGAACATTCGTCAAAATCTGCCACAAGAAACTCAATGAGTTAAAAATGTTTCGCTATTTTAAGCTTGAAGTTTCTTATTTTTGGTCTTTCGAGGAAATAACTGGCCCTTACTGTTATCATTTCGATTTTATGGTCGCTATCGCTACGTTTGCAAATCACCGGGAATATCTACGCTCAGAATGTAAATAACGTAAAATATAAGTACCTCCTCTCCTAAGAGAAAGAAAAAAGGACCATTTTGAAACTTTAACAGTGCATTTAACAATTGTCTTTTTCTGACATTTTGAATCAACTTTGTTCTATCAGACAATAACAGTAGTTTCAACGTCTGCGTTCAAGTAATACAGTTTATTTAGGGTTTTATCTGTCAGAGTAACGTCATCTGCTCACCACGTGTGATTGTAAGTGAAAAGTGTACAACATATCAAATTGCTTATCTGACACAGCTAAAGGTCTCCGGTATACTAAGGAGGAAAAACCATCGAGTGATACTGTACATATTAATAGTTGCTAAAAGTTGTAAATATCTGTTAAATATGTTTTAAATAAAAACCTATCACAGCTAGATTCCTTGATATCTTTGATATGTTGATTACCAATTGAAAGCTTTTTTGAAAGTGGCTAAAAACCACTTAGTTTTACCGTGTATTTACATTGTTGCTTTTCTTGGTAATTTCATCCGTTCTTCTAAGAACAAAATATGTGTGGCTACCTTGTTAAAGTCCTGCTGAAGTTGGCCAAATTTTAAAAATAATTTACGAATAATGCCGAGGCTCAGATTTTTTACAGAACGGTGACCGCTTCGTTCAATCTTTTCTGCAAGAATGTGACAGACCAGGTGTCGGATGAGTTTAAAGTCTGTTTCAAAACTGAATGGCGTAGTTTGGTTCGGACTACAAAGTGCCACCGATTTATGGCAATCCGTTGATGTTATTCGATACCACAGTCATTTTAAAAACGGAAATTCTTGTCACCGATATTCCCGAAACCAAGAATGTTGGTAAGAATATTTTCATCCTAAAATCGGCCAAAAACTAAGAATATCCAGCCTTGGTCCGAAGAGCAATATTCTTATAAATAAATAAGAGTGTAATACCTGTCATATCATTCGCTCTTACCTGTTATTGTCATAGTACTTTGGTCCACCATATGTTTACCCAGATAATACGTTTGTTGGTTTGTGGTGTTCAGGCCGTCCTTAAAAATTCTTATCAGTTCCGATCGCTTGAGGTCGAAATCAGAGTTAAAGTAGAGAAACATCTCAACTATCACACTTCCCTTTCTAGAAGACATAATTAAAAGAGATGGAAACATCAGAAAATGGTATGACAAGTTTCTCTTCAATGGGAAAAATGCATTATTCGATCGATCTTATTAATTTCAGAGAGGTTAACTCTGACAATCTTTAACAACTAAAGGCAAGTGTAAGGGAAACCGAAAAAAAGAAAACTAAAAATCCTGAGTGCATGGGAAATGGCGGTAAGAGCAGCTGTAAAGATTGCAGTCGGAGTGGTATCGACTCCATTTTTCATTTTTTCTTTCTATTCAACATTTTAGAGAAAGTAAGGAAGTAACCATTAAGATGCTACTGAAGCAAAGTCTTCAAACTAGTTTAACAAATCTCAAATTAAAGTTTGACTGGTATAATTTCCTTTGAGACACTTGCTACCGGCTTTAAAAGCAAATTTCCGAAGACAAAATGTCTGTTTTAGTGCTAAAGCTGCAAAAAAACTTTTTAAACTCGTTAGAAATGTGTGATGTCACATGATTTGAAAGACGGGAGATCTATCTCACTTTCCCGGTCAAACTCATACGATCATGGCGAAGTTTACAGGGCTGGTGGCTCCGTGTTTGGGCAAAAAACTTGCTGTAAACGCCAGTATAGAGCCGCTTTCAATCCTTTCAAACCATGTGGCGTCATAAATCGCCGTCGTATGTTTCTAGTTTTGTTCGCATTGAATGCACCGTTTTGAAAGCTTATTTACGGACTTGAAATGAACAGGTAAGCATTTTTATCCATTTACAGTTGAATAGAAGTGTTGGAAAAGCCCTTCGAGTTACAAAAGAACCAGTAACAAAATTGCTTCAGTAGCACTTTAACTAAGCGTTTACAACCTGAGTGTTTGACAGTACTGAAATATTGCTGTTCAATAACTGGATAGTTCCTTGCAGTAAGCATTGAAAGTCACAGTTTCATAAAAATAAATCTTGAGTCATTTTTGCTCCAACTTCTATTGAAACAGGTGCATAACTAGCCACGCCTTACAAACTGTTTGATTGCATTCTGGGACTTGTTATTTTCTTATGTTTAACTGTATACATATTGTAAACATGTTTAAATGTTTATGCGTGTAGATATGGTACGCATAGATAAACAGGTTATAAAACTATTACAACAAGTCGATTAGCTTCACTCTCACCTGAATTCACGCAGTCGACAGCCTTGAAAATAGTGGGAGACATCCTTAGAGTCTGAAAAGATTTTGTTGACCTGCAAAACAATAGAGAAAATGAAGTGCTACGGCTCGATAGAAAAAGACATGCAGATGTTTGTTTTTGTTTTTATAACATTTTCACTCAAGGATTCACGGAAAAACGAGCAATAAGACTCGAGGTCTTTTTCGAGGTCTGCCACCCGGGACCTACGGTTTAACGTCCTTATCCGAGAAGACGCGAAGGCCTAACCGTTTGCAGATGTTAGAGCAAAGGCAGCATCAAAGAACCTGAGCGAAGGTCCGGCACCGGGAATCGAACCCGGGCCTCCCGCAAGAAAGAATGGCGCCTTACCAACTTGGCTTTTATATGGTATATTATGAAAAACAAACACATATGAATATGTTAGCGTTACTTTTGATGTATAAAAAAACGCACTACGCTTAATATAAAGAAAAAAATATAGAAATAAAACAGAGTATCAATGAAGCGAGTTTGAAGGTTTATTTCTGTTCCTTACGCTTGCGAAATTTATTGGTGTCAGTTTCACAATACTGCAAGTCAAAGTGACCTCAGACGTCAGTCTTTGCATTTTTATCCGTAAAAAAACAAGACACTTTCACCATTTACGTTATAACAACAACGTATAACAAGAATGCTCAACAGTTTTGCTCAGCAATAAGGTTTTAATCGGTGAAGTTGTAGCTAAATTTTGAAAGGAAAGTTTGACCCTTTGTGCTCTCTCTAGCTAAAGCAATAGTTTAAGTACACTTACTGAAGTTTCTGACTGTATTTTCAATAGATAAAATTCCTTGGACCCTTGGTTTTGAAGAGCATTCGTAAAGTTTGTAACTGGATATCTTAAGGATAACAGCAGGACTTTGGCAGCTGAAAACAAAGACAAGCAAGTTTTTACGAAAAGGCTTCTTGTACCAAGTAAAAACAATGTTTTAATTGAAACTATGAGTTAGATGGTAGTTAATAATTTGGGTATATAGTTGAAAAATTATTGATTCACAAGTTGAACTAAGAAAGCAATTCTGAGTCACTGGCGAGAATTGAACCCGCAACCCCGATTGCCTGTCAGATGCTCTACCCACTGGGCTATAGAGACTCATATGGGGAGCCGAGTCACTGGTTTAGTTCTTGTCTATTCCCGCTTGACATACGTCTCGCAAACTGCTTGTTCAATATGTCCAATAGTACGTTGCTATGAACTTCTATTCTGAAGAGGTAATTTTTGACCTGGACATATAGTCGAAGAAATTATTGATTCATAAGTTGAAAGTGCAGAAAAATTTTGAGTCACTGACTATGAGTTGTTTTAAAGTCTTTCGGTAAATATAAACTATTTTGAGTTTGCAATAACAACTCATCCAATAAATCTTAAGTTGCAAACTGCATTTACCTGGTTCTGGGAGAAAGTAACCAAAGCAAAGTCAAGTGAATTGATTTCATTTCTTAACCTAAACACAAAAACCACCAAAAAATGAAGAAATGTCCCTTTTACTATACTTCTTCAAGCAACTTGAAAGTTGTTTCTGTATAATTTACACTTATAGAATCCAACGTTGATGTAAGGTATTAGATTATAGTTGAAAGATCTCACTTACGTTTACAATCACCCAGGATAAAGTGAGTTCCAGGTTTTTTGCAGTCACATGCATGGCCTCCCATGTAGTTTTGGCACGTCTGGGTTTCCACATTACAGGAATTTGAAACACTGCTGCACTCGTCCTTGTCTGTGATCAAAAGAAACCTTTAGGTATCAACATAAAAGTCAACATCTCTCTTTCTTTAATTTCGTATATTTAGACGAGTTTAAGAAACTATGTATTAAACACTTCTAAATTTCATTTTCAGCAGGTAAGAAAAGTTTGCAAAGTATCATTCTAGTTTTTTTATGATATTGCAGCAACTTTTACTAGTGCCACTCCATTTTATCACTTGGTTCAAGTAACATAACCTTTTTTTAAATGTTTGTATTTTTAAAGTACAAAAAACCTTTGACCCTTCTCTAGAAACAATGACAGCAAATGTGTGGAGCAAAAACAAAAGTCTCGCTCTCCAAAGAGTGTCTCTGATGCTTCCAAATAACTACATAAAAGCAGAAAATTTGCTTACCGATGCACTTTGATTTTTCCTTGTCTAGTTCGAACCCAGGTTCGCATGTCAGGGGGGGAGGTGTGTAGTTCGGCACTACCGTAGCCATGAATGCTAGAAGCTCTGAGATAGAACGGTCGCTTGATAAATCGTTGTTGTTCATTTTCTGCGATGATTCAAACACAGTATAGTTTTCCAGGGCTGCTACAAATTGCGAGTTCCAGCCAAAAATGAAGGAAATGTTCATAAAGGATGTGTTAAACAAAGTATGAACAATTTCTACACCAGTTTTGTTTTGTAGAGAGCCAATCTTCACGTTCCGTGCTTTTGCAAGCTGTTCGAGCGTTAACGTTTCCATCTCCGTCTTGGTTTTGACAAGAGGTTTTACTTTGTTCATCATGAGAGGAACAAACTCGTTAAGAGACATATTTAGAATGATGTTTGTGGAAGAATCAAGCAGAATTGATAGTCGATCAGACTTCAAGTTTAATGAGGTGGAAAAATTTTGGTAAGATTCAGACACAATATGAGGAACGGTCAAGTGCCACTGTACTGGAACTAGAATCTTGAATTCATACGGAGTAATACCAAGTTTTGAAGCAAGTTGAAGCGGTTCAAAATTGACTTTGCTACCAAGAACGGTTAATGCCCTCAGGAACACGTCAAGAATCTTCATTGTGCAGGTACTAGTTGGTCCGCTGCAAATATCTTCAGGAGTTACAGCAAACATCTCAAGAGATTTATTCAAGAGCTTCAAACGGTACGAGTTGAGATATAATTCAAAATTTCTTGACCTTATTTGTTCGGCTATCTGAGCATAAGTGAAGCTGTTTTTGATATTGGATAAAGAAGAACCAACAACAGACGAGAAATCATCTAGAGAAACTGATGCAGTCAATGGCCATTCATCTAAAGATATGTTGAAACCCCACATCAAATGTGTCCAGGAAATTGGTATTTCATTTCCCCAAAACTCCAGTATGGATTCTTTATCGTTGATGGTTACTGAGAAATTGGAAGCTAGTTTTGCTATTTTAGCAGTTCGCAGCGCGGTCACTAAAGCAATGGATCTACACGTAATGATGTCGCCATGACCAGTTATCGCCTTTGTCAGGTTTAATGGCGACTTACCCAACATCTGGTTTTCTGTTATTCCACAGGCGGAAGGAATCTCCGTTAGTGTATAGTTATTTAGCACGGAAATCATTTCAACATCAAATGCAAACAGTAGTGAAAACTCTAGGCCAGTCACATTCAGATTACCGTTAACAAAATCCATCACTGTCTTCAAGGTAGAAAAAATTTCCAGTGATTGCCCTTGTTCTTGGAATACCTCCGATATGGATTTGGTTTCAGTATTAGTCTTGCTTTTCAAAAACCTTTGAACATAATTGTCCCAGAGTGATTCCAGCTCGACTAACGTTTTTGAAGCAAGATCGTTTTCTTGAAGTAGCAATGACAATGTTCCTAAGTTTACTTCAAGTTTGGTTTGGCCACCTTTAATGATCTGGTCTCGTAATGTTGGCAGAACTTCGTACCATTCAGATGGTGCAAGATTCTTCAAGTCGTTTGAGTGGACTCCGATATCATTCGCTACTGTTTCCCACGAAACGCCAAACTTCTTATTAAACGAGTTGATAACTAACTGAAAAAGTTCAGTCAGGTTTGAAGCTGTTATAGCACTTTGAGTTACCTGCAGCAGATTCGATATTTCACCATCATTGATATTGAAAAGCTGGAACATTTTTGATTTTGTCTTCATATTGAACTGTTGTAAAATAAGGTTCAGCGCATCACTTGCGTTAAGCTGCAGTGAGTGCACCGTGAGCTGTTGAAAGGTCATAGTCTCCACCTGCGCAACAGTTTTTGATGGCACGTTCGATAAGGTGATAGCGCCCACTACTGTCCAGTCCGACGTGCGAACACCTAACCATTTGGCACTCATTCGCCAAGGAAGACCTGTTGCTTTTTCAACAAGTTCCACAAGCGAAGCTGTTGTGTTTGTTAGAACAGCAACGTCTCCTTTACTGATGCCGATTGTCTCTATCTCGGACAAAACATAAAAGGCGCTCGCTTTGCATGATGGCTTCTCTGTTTGAATTCCAACCACAAAAGAAGTAAGGTTAAAAGGGGTTAGAGGCTTGGTAGAAGCAACGCTCATCTTACAATAGGATTGCAATTTCGAAAATTTCATTGTTTTTAGAACGTTTATCTGGGCTTTGTTCAAATTGTAAGCAAGAGAAAAACCCTTCTCACAAAAACCAGTTGCATTTAATATTGCTTCCAGAACAGTCATGTTGCTGTAAACTGTATCTTTGGTGGCACTGTTACCTAACCACGTTTCAAATGTGACATTTTCGAATTTGTTTAACATTTCAATCAAAGGTTTAACTTTAATGTTTATCAGAACATTTATTTTTTCAATAGTTGATGAATTTGCAGCGATTCCAAGAAAACTGTACATATTTTCAACACTCATCCTTAGTTTTCCAGCTTGCAACTTAACTACTGCATCAATAACGGGGGGGATGACCTGCTGCCACTCATGCATGGGTAAATTGTACATTTCCTCGGTAGTTAGCTGTAACGTGTTGTTTATGTCTTCCAACTTAATCTCAAAATGGGCGACCGTTGCTTGGATAAACTTAGTTACAATATAGGAACCACTCGCGTTTTGTAAATCATTCTCGCTAGTTCTAGTGTAAGTGGCCACAGCAGGCGTTGAAATATTAAACAAATTTTCAAGACGATTCCGCACTCTAACTCGATGTGTTTCGATTGTGGACTTGAGATTTCCGTTCTCTTTCAGAGTATAAATCAGGTCAATCGCGTTGCTTATAGAATCCTCCAAAATCTGGTTTTCGCTCGTACTTGAGAGAACAGCTAGCTCTGGTATTTTAACAGAATCAATGATTTCCCAATCAGACATGTTTGTAGTTATGGCCAAGAACACTTTGTGCCATGGCAACGACGAGGAAGTTGTAAGTATTTCGAGCACAGACATCTCACTAATATTGAGAGTTGGTATTGACTGTTTGAGCTTTGTTATTGATTTTCCTTTTATTGTGAGAAGAACTGGACATCTCGAGGCTTCGGTTTTGGAACCAGCTATTGTCCATGATACGTTCATCAGTGTTCTGTTGAGAAGATCTGTAACGGTATAGCCTTGACACATGTGAGAAACCTGCGCGAATGTTGTACGGTCGATTGTACGAACTTGCTCGGTAGTGAGTTGGAACAACAATCCGATATTTTGTGCGGTGAACTGAGTTACCTTGTAGGCTACATTTGTGACGGTCAAGCTCTCTGGCTGGATTGATACGTTAAACAGAGACATCAACACTGAAGTTTTGTTATTCAAACGCGTCTTTCTTGGATAAAGGTCAAGTACTTGGTTTTCAAAGCTAGATAGATTGGCCATGTACATTTCTCTCGTCGTAGTAAACTGAGCAAGCTGAGCCAGCGATTCATTAGAGGCTAGCTTCAGTAGTTCGACATGCGCATTCACACTTTCCTTGACAATTGAATGAACGACCGCTTCCCAGTTATTTGCATCGTATTTTGACCAAAGATCATTTGTTTGGATGTGAAGATTGAAGGCAACTCGTTTGAGATCCACCAAAAACATTGAACTTACAACTTCAAGAAGTTCCTTTTGTATAACCCCGTAGGGAACTTGTCGGGTATGGACATCGACAGGCTCTCTCATCTTTGCCAGTAGCGTGCTGTTTGTTGCATTTAGAGGTACATTGTACAGCCACGTCGACGAAAGGTTGAGAGGAGACAGCACGAACGAACTATAATCAAGGTAATTCTTAACAACAAATTTTACTTCCTTCAGTGTTTTCAGGTAAGTTTCTTCAACTGTCCACACTGATTTTTCTGATTGTAAGTAGTATAACCTAACATGCTCCGGAGTTACCGTTTTATATTTTTCTTCTTTGCCAGATGGAGGGACAATTGTTTCACCCGGAGTGTTATAAATTTTCATATAAAATACTGGTAGAGTTAGAATATGTTCGCGATCTGTTCCTTGAGTTTTATGAAAGCAGCTCGCCAAAATAAACCCAAGCAGTAAAGATAAGTAGAGCCAGTGGTATCCATGCGTCATCTTGGAAGATTGCACACTTTTGTCTAAATAAAAAGAAAAGCCAATCAGTGTTCTATTAAAAACCGATCTAGCTCGTTACCTTCTTGCACAAAGACCGCCTCCCGTTCAGGTCTTAAATACTAAACAGTTTTATTTGAAAAACTGACGAGTTTAGCTAGATATATACATCGAAAGTTTAAGAAAATGTTTTGGGCGAGTTTGAACAAGCAGTGGTATAGTCAGCTCAAAGATATGTGCATAATCACCGTCTTAAAAATAAACAGTTTTATTTGAGAAGTGTGTACATAATCACCGTCTTAAAAACAAACAGTTTTATTGGAGAAGTTAAAAGTTCAGCTGAATTTATCGGAAATTTAAGAAAATGTTCAGGTGAGTTTTTAAAAAGAAGCGACAGAGTCAGCTCAAAGATATTTAGACAAATATTGTTTTGTGAGTAAGTCTCTCGTCACGTCACAGCAAAGATGACAAAAACTGTTAACGCCAAGTTTACTCAGCTTTAAGTTGGTTTGCACTTTTACTATTGCTATTATTGCTGTTGTTTTTCAATTATTACACTTCAATTATTCTTTTCATTAATTTATTAATCCTTAAAGGGGCTGTTCCACGCTTCGCAGTCCTTGGTTCTAATTTGTTGACGGCTTGTTGACACTTGATTTCGTGTTGGGTGAACAAGTTTTCAAGTTTGAGCGGAGGAATAACAAGCGGTCGCCGAGCAAGTGTAGTCGTCTTCTTTGGCTTTGAAAAACCTCGTTTTGGCTTCCTTTTTTTAAAAAAGGACAAGCTACAGACTATCAGTTGTCATTTTTTTTAACTTTTAGAAACTCGCATTGATAACAGACGTCTGAATATTTTCTGTTGTTTTTTATACACCGCTTTATTTTTTATGAGGAAGGCGTGTTCTCATATTATATTTGACTTCGAGCATTCAGACGTAAAAGGTTTTGAACCAACAGAGAGAAAGAAAAACAAGCGAACGCAAGATTAGAAAACGTGTTGATAGGAAACGGCGAGCGCATAAATAGTTAGGTTCTTCTTCATTTCTCAGTCTTTGAATTAATTCAGTTTTGTATTTGTTGCCAGGGATGCTAAATATGTATAGTAATTTTTTTTTATTTTGATAATTTTCGGAGCATTTATGAGGTCTTGTTTGAACACTCGTCATGGATCCACCAACTCGCTCCCAAAAGTACTGTATAGTAAATGACGCACTTACTTGAGAAGAAAAAAAAGTAGAATTAAACCCCACGACGGCAACCACACTATTTGAAATTGAAACGACAAAAATAAGTAAATACGTACGTGTGTTTGAAACCGCAAAAACTTTGTTTAACGCAATTTGTTTACCGGTTTGATAAAAACTTTAACAATATTTATTGCACTGTTGATAAAAGCGCACGTCATGTTCTATTTTTTTTGTTTTTTTAAATTTCCTCTCAGGCGACGGCGACTGGTCCCCTTTGTTTGCGGTTTACTGTTGCATGAAAGCAGTCGATGAAACCATAACTGAAAGATCATATAAATTGCTCCGTTACTTATTACTCTTTTTAATTTATTGTTGAATAGGATTTTGTTAGGCAAAGTATGAAATAGCTGATCACTTTTGAGCTTTCTTACACCGTTAGTTTTAACCAATTCTTTGACCGTGAATCTAATATAGTCTAATTGCCATGGCCGGTGCAGTCTTGTAATTGTCGATGATTAATTGCATACGCAAGCGATAATAACCCATTTATGGAAAATTTTGATGAAAGCAGACAAATTAACGCTGGTTATGTTTGTAAGGTGAACACTGAATCTAGAAGGATCCAATAGCACGTTGCTTTGTCTTTCGCCATGTCTACGTCATCTGAAGAACAATGGAGTCGATCGATCGAAAGTAATCATGACATTAAAACGAGCTCGCTGTGTGTCAAGATTGCGCCATTATTTTCATCTCGCTTCAGTTCTGATTCATATTTGAAGTCTTATTATCTTAATATAACTATCTATTTTACAATTGTGAGGAAAGAAGAGAAAACTATCTATTAGTAGTAACTGTTGTTCAGAAATAGCTGAAATACTAACCATAGCTGACTTGATAGAAAAACTTCAGTAGTGTCAGTGATCACGATATACATATAAAACAAGTACAAAACAAAATAAAGCAAAAAAGAAAGACGGAAAAATGCTATCTACTGATGCAAAGTGACGTGACACATAAAATGGAAGCGAATCCTTTTATTTTCGACTGGAAGCGTGAACAGTTCAGCTACAAACTTCATGACCCGAGTTTATCGCTCCTCAAAAACATTTGTTATTGTCGATCATGCTCCTGTACGTATAATGCAACATTCAGCAACAGATCTTCTCGAATTGAAAAAAACGTACAATTTATGTGTATTACTATACGTATGGATACTTACAATAAAACTTTACATAATTGTTGAAAGGATTTCAGCTTACTTGTTTTATTTAGTAAACAAAAAATCGATAGATTGCTTGAAACCTCTCTTTAGTTTCCATCAAAATTTACTCTCGATCGTCTAGTCTCTTAACGAGCCAAAAACACAAGCTTTCTTTAACAACCATGCTGGCTTATCTAACTTAATTATCCTGGCCTTTTAAGGCGTTTCTTAATCGTCGAGTTTCGTTTCCTATCAACTGATCCAAAACCATCAAACAAATACAATAAATTCATACAACTGCTACTTCCTAAAATGGGGCTGCGAAAGCACCAGGCGAAATTTACCAACATAGGCTTCACAAGATACACTGGGGCGCTCTCTTAGCGTTCTAACTTTGGAATATTTCATCTACACTTAGATTCGTTCAACGAATAAGCGAATAAACTGAACTAGAACACACGGATCTCGAATTCCGAGCTCAGTTCCTCGAATTGCTCGTGGCGTTGGGTGGCCGTGCAATGACTTTACTTCCTTGCTCTCTTCCGTCAAATACTTCATTACTAGAGTCTAAAATACTTTATACTTGTGGTTATATTAGAGTATAGTATTCAAAACTGTCGTCGATAATTTTTTTGATTAGTTAAGAGAATAATGTGTCGACTGATTTGATGTATACCAATGAAATACGAACGGAAAGGGCGGGTTTGCAATACGCCGATTCTACTAGGAAACAGCAGTCACATGCCGTCAAGATGAACTATAATTTCGAACCTTTCCCGATAGAACTTTCCTTAACCGTGTCTTCTGTTATTCAAAACTGTTTCTATGTTTCTGTGTAACGACACAACAATTTAAACAACCAGTGACAACGAAAACTGGAAAACAAACATGCTAAGTTTCTACAAGTTTTGGCTGAACGTACCTGTTCACTAGTGTTGGAAACACGAACTCGATATGTTTTTGTTAGCTTGAACCGCAAACTCCACAAGTTAAAACACCAAAATAATTTTGCAAAGTTACACTCCCACTGACAGCTTTGTGGTTCAAAAAAACTTTTGTTTCAAGCGAAAAGTAATTTATTCTGGAATCCACCTGGCTCAACACAGCTTTATCCTCAAGAAATAAACATTCTCAACAGGGCGTAGCGTCATCAAAAGACAGTGAATATAATTTACACGGTTGAGGAAATATCTGCTTCGAGAAGGTTTATCGTGACTCAATGTCGGTACTGATAACCTTTAGGTATTCGGTTACTTCTAAGGATTGTTACGAGGTTTATGAAACACAAAGAGTTGTGAATCCTTTGAAGTAATGCGTTTTGTTTAGAAACAATACCTTTAACCAGAGCTTTTCTGCCACTGAAGAAAACCAATCAACCATGTTCCTATTAGCTTGTTCCAGCCTCCAGACAACGGAAACTACTAGCTAAACAGCTATGTCATCATCAATTATTAACGTAAGCCTTCCTGACGAAGAGATATCTTATAAAATATCACTCAAAACCTGACGTGTTTCGGTTTCCTGTTTTGGAAACACTTTGCCCGAGGACAATTGAGGTACAATTAAAGACTTAACAGAAAATGGACAAAGCCTACAAGAACGTATCGTGATAAAAATAATTCTCTCCTGCATAATCTACCATTTGTCACGAAAAGTGTAAATGGCTTGATAAAAGAAAATCGAAAGTTTGATAAGATGCATTAAAAATGAGTATGCATGAAAATACACTCGCGTTCAGCGACGAAACAATGTTTTCAGTTTCAAATCTTTAATCATCAACAACGAACTTCAAAAGAAATGTGTTAAAGGTTCGAAGTTAAGTAAGTTTAGCTCCAGTTTTTGCCGATATCTCCATGGCAATGAACGAACAAAACCAATAAACAGAGCGGCATCCAACAATAATTCATACAATTATTAACTACTAATATTTTTATTTTTTTAGCTTAAGCTTGATCTGGAAATTTCCCGTTAACAATCCTTCAAAGAAAGGTCGAACTCCGCTTGTACATTACTTCTTATACATTCTGATAAACTCGGCCGATTCGAAGATTTTATCGAGTTTTCCAAGCCCTATGAGATGGAAATTTAACACCCGTTTGTAAACAGCAGGTTATACGTCAGTTCTTGTATGTTCGAGGTAATTAGGCTTGCATTTAGAAAGTGGATATTACTCGGGAACAATGTAGTCACGAATGAAGGTGAAGTGTGGACAGATCGAGGATACCAACGATAGCAATAAAAATGGCGTGGGTTAAACATAGGAAAAAAATGGAAAAGGAGTAAGTTGGGAAATGATAGTAGTGCAAAAATGAAAATAAATGAAATTACCGAGATTGGGGAGGAAACTGAGGATGATATTAGGAAAGTTAGATGGGTTCGCACTTGAGGGTTCGTGACAGGTGTTGTTGGCTACAAGTTCCAACAGAAGCATCGGACTTTAACCTAAAACGAGTCAGTTATGGGAATGAACGCAAGGATAATGCTTGGTGGCAATGAAAATGGGATACGTTCAAGCTAAATTGAAAATAAAAATATGGCGATGTGACGACGAAGAGTTTTTTCATGGGAAATTATAAAAAGGAAGAGACATTTGCTAAGTACCATTATAGGTAGGATTGTTCAAATAACATATTAAAGATGGGAAGATGAAATTGCATCTTTTCCCTTTTTATCATAAACACTGTACAAGTAACTAACTTTCGCTCGTAGTGTTATAAATTATCAATAAACTCCATTTTTATCAACATCAGCAACCTCTGAATTACTGATTAGTCTAAGGAGGTTTGAAGAAAAATAAAGTGTTAAAATTTGGATATACGTTGCGTTTTGACTAGAAGTCGAGCCATTGTTAACAAAACAACTTTTTAAAGTCTTACTTTTTTATCCTGTACGAAATAAAGTTCGAAAACAAACGCCGTTTTTTTTCTTCCACCGTCCCTCGATAGTTAGGATCTAAAATCAAATGCTTAGCAAATGATTTTCGTGGAACACGTAAAATAAGCATGTGTAAGCTTGCCTTGATAACAACGAGTCAAGAAAAACTATATTATGAAAAAAACATGCTCAAAAGAGCTCACTAGCAAATAAGTTCTTTTTAAAACTGAAATAAAACTCCCCAACCTTTAAAGATGTTGAGGATAACGAATAAACAATCGAATGAAAGAGAGGATACGATAGCATTTGTGGTTGTTGCCATGGTAGTGCTAATGTATTAACGTAGATAAGTCGTCTGCAAAAGCTCGTATTTATCATTGGACATGAATTGAACACTCTTTAATTCAAGCGTCGAGATAGTTTCTAGTGAAAAATTCAAAGAATAGCTCTAAAGGTCGCCGAAATAGAAATAAATCATCTCCGCAGCAAAGCACCATCACATGCAAGGTTCTTGTCTTTTTTATTTTTGTTCACAAAGTTAACTTGTTATCACCGTAGCCTGGTTAGCCCAGTTCGTAAGGCGCCAGTCTGTCGTGTAGGAGGCCCTGGTTCCATTTCCGTTTCGACCTTCACTCTGGGTCTTAAAATAACTGAGCAAAAGATGCTGCCTTTGCTCTAACATCTACAAACGGTTTGACCTCAGTGTGTTCTGGGGTAAGGATGTTAAATCGTAGGCACTCGGAGTTCTATAATTGGGTTGTAAAAACCTGTTGAGTTTTCCTTGGTATTACCAAAAAGTAGTAAAGACAAGATAGGCCATCTTGATATGAAAGCGTCGAGGAAATTGCAGAGCGTTTCTTGAATTCAAGGAAGTGAGGATGCGTTCCTAGACATAAAGGAAGTGAGGATGCGTTCCTGGACATAAAGGATGTGAGGATGCGTTCCTGGACATAAAGGAAGTGAGGATGCGTTCCTG
>JAOBRD020352100.1:5992-20566 GCA_027575215.2 Hydrozoanthus sils | reverse complement strand
AGAAGGCAAACAACAGAAGAACAGAAGAAGATATTGGGTATAACAAATATTGCATTAATTACAGAATTATTTTAGTCTACTGAATATAAAAAAAATGTGAGCATTTTATTTTACCGGCTTCATACAAACTGTTACATACTTACCAAAACAGTCTTTAAAACAATTTAAAAAGAGCTTTTAACCCTTTCAGCCCAGGCCAGTTTGTCAACATTTAACTTCTCCTTACATAACACATACAAAATAAGTCATTTGATAATGAGAAAATCGAAATTGATCAAACAAAGTGAACAATTGAAGATAAAAAGCCAAATTCTCCTTAGCTGGTTATATTAAAAGTATGGGTCCTAGTTGGGATAATTTACCAACACAACATTTGTTGTGTTTGGGGCCGAAAGGGTTAATAGAGAAAAATTTAAAGAACCCTGAAATTTGGTATCTTGTATTGCTAGTCTTTGTTTGCTTGCTGTAAGTAAAAAAAAAAAAGGTTTACAGTTTGTCTTCAACCTTCATTCAACTTCTTGACAAGAACTGGAGGTCAAGAAACATTGTGTCTCTTCGTCAGAAGCTACAGCAAGATTGCATAACCTGACATCTCATCTCATACAGTTCTCGCTGGTATATTGAATATGAATTCACTTTAAATCTGGTGTATTACACTAAATAAATATTTTAATTATCTATAGCTTTCTCAAAAATATTTATGCCACTTTTAAAACTTGAAATTGTGATCTGCAAATTTAAAAACACATTGACTCCTAACCATTTATTTTTCTAAAAAGCAATAAATAAGCCACATCAATGATGCAAACACACCCTTGCAAGTAAAATGTTCTGCAAGATGAAAATAATAAACCATTGTTGTTCATTTAGCTAAAATTCTTATTGCAAAATCTTGCACGATTCTATTCCAAAGCTGCATTTGATCAAAACCATGCATTTGATCCTTGTCATTTTTTAAAATGTATGTATAATTTTACTTGAACAGTTTAAACTAATCAAAACTGCATCCCAGTCTTTGGTTAACAGCTTGTCTCTTTCCTGCAACTAGCTGTCAGTGGTAATTCAGAACCAAGTTCAACACCATGTCCATGCAATTATTATTTCCTCATTAACACTGTTTATTTTCTAACTACAAGCTCCTATTACATTTGAAAAGACGAAAAACATCAAGGTGAATACCAAGTGAACATGGTTTGAAAACCACTTAAGTTTGTATGCCTTGACCTTTCCCAATCTTCTCGTGTCAAATCCTTGACAAACAACAGAGAGCATAGCAGAAGAATTCTTTTACATTGTTGCCACGTCTTTTTTAACCATGCCATACTTCTTTATCAAAGAGCAACTCTCTGTATCTCCAACTCAAGCCCTATGCCCTGACCACCTCTAACGACACTTTGCACTTTCAGTTCATTTTCATTCATCTCCTTATCCAAGCACCCTAGTCTTGCTTATATTTGGGCTCCTAATTTTGATTTCATGTAATAGGCCCTTTGCAGTTACACTTCCTTTGAAAATAGCAGCACCTTTCAGCACCAACCCCTTATTATTTCAAGAATTATTAGCACTATATTTATTTTAATAGGCACAGTAAGCGTGCCTCAGCTCTGAGCACCCTCGCACATCACAGTCGGTAGTCTAGCCGCCTGCTCAAATCCTTGCTTAGCCTGTTCAAACTCTGTGTTCAGCTTTGTTGTTGCATGCTCCAAGTTGTGTGCTAAATCCTGGACTTCCTTGTTAATTGTATCAACTACCATTTCAATTGCTTGTCGACCCTAAAACAATACACAAAGAAATCATTATGGTACATGGTTAAAAGCTTGCAAGAAGGGATTTACAATATTGCTAAAAGAAATGCAAATTCGCAAACAAAAAGACAAAACCTTCATTGCATCCATTCATTGATTTAGACAAAAAATCTGTAGTTGCAGTTAAACCTTACTTGATTTGCACTGCTCAGATTTCATAACACTAGCACAAAACATCAATACCATAATTTTCCAATAAGGCCCCTCTGTCATATAAGCCCCTCCCTAATGTTAGTAAAATTATATGTGCAGTTGGTGTAATTTGATTGGCTGTTCATTCTTTTAATAAGAAAAACAATAGAAACAAATTCTACACTGTGTAGGGGAGGGAAGAGACAAAAGATTGGAACCATCTCTGGCTGGAAAAACAGAACATTGCATCCCGGCCAGTTTAGGCTGTTTCAGGAGCCAAAGGGTTAAGCCCCCTGACTTGAATTTTGTTAGTGAACAAATAACTTTAAAATTTGAATGCAAAATAGTTCAGTTCATCTTTTCAAGACAGTTTGGTTCAGTGTTGCGAGACACTGACAATTAAGTATCATAGCAATTGAAAATAGCTTTTTTTCTTGTGCATGCAGGAAATGGATGAATGAAAGAGATGCATGCCAAAGGTATTCTGTTGAAGTTTAAATATTTCTAACAAACTATATATAAGCAAAGGACAGTTGACCAACCTTATGAGCATTATTTGCCATTGAATTTACAATTAAACTTTCGCAGTAATCCTTGAAACTAACTCCAAACACTTTGATAACTGCATCCTGACTGAGAAGTGTTCTGTAAATAAAATTGATGATATATCATTACCACATCACAAATTATTATTGCTTTCAAGTGAAGTAAGACAGCATATATTTCCAATGATGTATCATGTTGTTAGCAGTCAAGTTCTCCATTTGAGTGGATGGATCGGGTCATGCTGTTTGTATTTCGGTCATTCTGCAGGACAGTTGCTCAGTATTACATGAAGTACAAACATTTATTGATCCAAATAAGGAGGTCCTACCAGAACTAGATCCAAATAAGGAAGCACTGTCCCTGCCATATATTCATGCTGTTAGCAGTCGAGTTCTCGATTTGAGTGGATAGGTAAATTCTCTAAACACAAGATGCCCTAGTTTTCATTCAAAACATTTAGGAGAATTTTACTTTTAAGTTCAGTAATTATTCTCTGTGTTTGATAAATTATCATTTTCTCAGTATCAAATTCCTGTTTTATTTAAGAAGTGGAGATGATAACTGGTTAGCAGTGGAACTGAAAGGGGTGAAGGTCATTAACAATACATTTCTAAATGACATCACTGGGTATCCTACTAGCTCGACAGCATTATCTTTAACATTTAGTATAGAAATTATATTCTAATGTCAAGTAATAAGAAATCCAACACAGAACAAGCAAACCAGAACATAGTTGGTATTTAATAACAAAAATTGTAAAATCTATGCATTGTGAATGCAAAAGACACTTCCTCAGGCACTTCTTGAGTATACCATAGAGGTCTAGTTTGAGTGTATAATAAGCACTCCCAACATAAAACTGAAATGTTCTTTTGATTGTTTGATACAAAAATCTTTAAAGGTTTCCCCACAAAAATTTTATAACAAACCTCACACCCTTGTAACAATGAAATATAATTCTTTGTATTGGTTACGGACTTACTGTGTTTTATCTTCAGGATGTTGAGAGTATACTAAGGTTTCTTCCACTTGTACCCAACTAGATATTGAAATGTTCTTTGTTCTAAGAGTCATTTTCTTCTCATTAGGATTAACTGTAATGTGTTCTTGAGCATAGCAAATGTCATTGAGTCCAATGATTCTATTCACCCATGAAGGTAAAATTCCTTCAGAACCTATTATTCTTTTGGTTTGTAGACATCCCTCCTCATCAACATAGCGATCCAGTACATCTATTGTCTTAACATTTGGGTTTAGTTCGTTTGGGTACTTCCTCCACGCAGCCTGTGTTATTGTCTCCCAACAGTGCCTGAGTGGATACAAAAACAAAGTTAATTGAAAATGCAATGATAACAGATTGGCTGTAATTAAGTATTAGCCAACAATTACTAGTGTCAGTGGTGCAGTGGTCAAGTGATTAGCATATTAGACTCATAATCCAGACCACTATGTTCTATCCTTGAGCAGGGCTTGAAATTATTGACGGCAGTGCAGCAATTTGCCAGGATGCCCTTCACTTTTCCCGCGATGCCCAACAAAAATTTCTAATTTCATGGCAAAATTTTGCCTGCCCTTTTTACCTTACTGCCGCAGTGCCCTTTCTGTCGAATTGATGTTGATGTTTTCTCAACTTATACTGAGGAACTGGAGGCCTAATTGCTGTCGCTCAATTGTTGTGGTAGAAACTATGGCACCCCAAAGTATTTGGACGTTTTCTGTGGGGGCAGACTGTTGTACTTCCAGTATTACTTTACTAAGCCACGGCAGTATTAATCTGATTTGTACAATTCTAAAGGTCGATAATGCGATACAGTAAATAAACGAAACCTCAATGTTTAACCCTAAATTCAAGATTGATATTTTGTCTTGCTTCCCTCTTAAAAAAATAACAATGCCTTAATGCCCCCTGAAAACCTAAAAATTGCCTTGGTGCCCTGCCAGAACAAGATTTTTTGAGGCAGAATATTGCTGTGCTCTCTCAAATGGCCAGTTCAAGGCCTGCTTGAGCAAGACACTTTACCTGCTTTGTTTCAATCAACTGTATAACTGAGTACCTGTTTCTATTGAGGGCTAGCCTGCAACAGATCAGTGTGTTATCTTGGGGGAGTCAAAGAGCCTCAAGAAAAAATTTAGCTTCACCTAGCAACAATCACTAGTAATTTTAAATGAAGTTGTCATAAATATTTGTAGTGAACAATTTTCAGTTGTTTAAGATGTGAGAGTCAACCAACAGAAATAGTATCAAGTTGACATACTGTGTTAGTGTTTCTACAGATTAAGCAGTTTGGAGAATACCACAAGCTATACACCATTGGTAAATTAGAAGAAACCCACACTTCAGACTATTGTATCGTCAGAGTTTACTACATAATATATAACGTAAATCCAGAGCCCAGTTGTTCAAAAGAGAATAAGTCCTAATCCTGGGTTAATTACCATGACAACTAATAGGTTTTGTTAAGAGTTGATCCTGGTTTAAAGTTAATCAGCTTTCAAACAAATGACATCTGGGCCCAGTTGTTCAAAAGATGATTAACCCTAATCCAGGGTTAATTACCATGACAACCAATAGGTTTTCAATTTATAAAAAGTAGCTGGAGGAAAAGTAAAAGTAACTGGAGCTTATTTTGAAATTTTGTATATAATAATAAATAGGGGCTCTTTTCCTTACTTCTTTATTTTTTTAAAATAAGTGTTCATTGCATAAGCTCACCCCCGAGCTACAGAGTGCCTAAAAATTTTGGTTTAAATTATCGGCTTCTATACTGGGATTTACAGTAACTTAAACATATATACCAAACTGTCAACCAACATAATTTGACTTGCTATAGAACAAATGGATGTGATATATCCAGACAAGTGCTGGAAACCAATTATTAAACCATGTAGAAATAATAACAAGAATAAATCACTTTTAGTAGTAATGTGACTTTTTTAGTAGTTATCTGACTTATAAGAAAATAGATTTTGTCAAGGAAGAAAAAGCTTAGTACTTGGAGAAAAACCCTGACAAGTCTAAGCCCAAGAACTGTACAAGCTCAGCAACTGAGCATCAGTCACAAAGATGGGAGATAAAAGCGATAGTCACTTTGCCAATACATTGAAACAGCTATCAATGAATACAGATTATTATCAACTTCATAATCAATAGACTGCGAATGTGCAGCATGCAGGGACATAAGGTCTAAAATCTGAAAGTAAGAAGTTAAAAAATCTTTCAATCCAGTTTTCTGTGGTTGTTAAGGTATGGCTTTCACGTTTTGGCAACCTTGTTGTTGTTCAATCTTCAGTCAAAACTCAAAACAACAGTACACCTTTTTTACTGTGTTTTCAATATTTTAGAATACATACGCTGACATTTAAGGATGATTCGAAAAACAGCAATAAAGTTAGTCCCGCAAAGTCAGAAATGAGAAAGAAAACAAACATTGTCAGACGCCTCCGACACTCCCCCGACTGGCCCACTTACTCATGTAAAACTAATGTTGAGCAAAACCTTACCATTCGAAAATGAACACACTGCCGATATAGTTAGAAGAATTTTTGCCATCTTTAATAAAGCAATGAAATAATGGAAAATAAAAGAGCAAAGGTTTGAGTTTGAGGTTTGAGCCCGCGAAGAGCGGGTTGCCGGCGAAATGAATGGAAAGAAACAATTCACACACTTCCGAACATGTCAAAACGTCAAACGATTAGAAAAGTGTTTTTTTATAATAGTTTAATTATCTCTTCAAATGGAACAAGCATTGGGAAGATTCGAAGACCAGTTCAACTTTAGTTTTCTAATAAAACACTAGTGAGTCGAGAGAGCATCGACAAGAACTTTGCATTTCAAGAACATAGTCGGCCAAAAACTTCCTAGAATAACCTCACTCCCTTTTGAGTTTTCTCAGACTATTTTAAAAGCACTCAATAAACTGCAAACGTATAGACACGTTTAGTACTTGTATAAAAGCTACCCCCTCTGATTTTTCTTAGAACGAAGCACCTGAAGTTACATAATTTTCTGACAGACGTCTGATCGAAGACCGCTGAACACCCGCCAAATTTCTACAAAGTTTTCCTCAAACCTCAATATTGCTTACTTGAATATATGTTGTGATTTCCAAAACTTCATTTCTATGCTACAGGGAGGACTCAAATATGCATCCACCAAAAGAGTATTTAACTTTACTCCGAGATTGCCGAAGACGACGAGATTCTTGCACTCAGTCCGAAGTCTAAACGTGAGTCAGGAGCTTACGCAATTGCTGTTGCTTGATTGGTCAGCTTTGCTGTTTTATCACGTGACCTAAAAATCTAGAGAGGCTTGAAGACTGGGGACAAGACAAATAATCTTACCCAAAATGCATTGCATTAAGCTCTTTCCGCTGACTAAACGAGGGCTCACAAAATTTGGTAGACAAAGATGTGTATGAAATACTGACTGTATTTTGATCAAGACGTAAACTTGATTCCTCCAGCATGTAAACAGAATGCTGAAATAATTATATCAGCGGACTGTGGACGGATATGGACGATTATGGCGAAAATGGATGGGATGAAGATGTCGTGAGTTGCTTTCAGTTTCACTTTTTTATATTTACAATTAATTTTTAATGCATCTATCAATGTTAAGCCCCAGGAGGGGGGGGGGGGGGTGGCCCCGGGCATATGTGGGGCATTTGACTTTTCATAAGAGTTTTTGGTCAAAATCCCCACCGTGGGGCCCCAAAATTTGGTCAAATCAGGTTAAATATCCCCACCTTGGGGATGTAATATCCCTTAATTTTATAGTAGTTGTTGTGTACATTTTACAAATTGCCAAGCTTTTTTACTAATTCCTTTGAAGTGTCGTGAGAACTAGTGTTTTTGTATATAAAATATAAAAATAAGTGCTTTTACCTCCATCAGAAACAGCTGTACTTTCCAAGATGGCTAACAATCATGAGCACATAGGCGATGTGACTTGGTCCCATTCTTCCGTGCAAAAAAGCAAACGTCCCCACCCTGGGACCCAGATTCTTAGTCAAATTCCCAAGGGTGGGGAAGGCAATAGAGGTCAAAAGCCCCACATATGCAGAGTTGTCAACCCCCGGAATTCTAAAATCTTAAGATTTTAACGTTGGCCTTTTTTTTATGGTAAGCTAGAAGTGGGGAGGGGGGGAGGGCTGGGTTTACTTTGACTGGTGTATAAAAGGCCATTCACTATACAGTAATTATATATATTAAGTTACTAAGGTTACAGTTAGATCTGAACTTTAAAACTGGTATTTTTCTCTAACTTTAACTTTAATCTTTAAAGGCTGTCAGAACTTAAATAAGTTTATTTCAGGGCTATAATTCTATATGCAAGGCCAGTCTTACAGGGAGAGGGAGGGCATTTCTCAGACTAAGTACATTTTTTTATTTTTGTTCACAAGATTCAAAGTCTAGAAATAGTTTACAATAATTGTCACTGAAAATTACCACATTTGACCCAACAAAATAATATTTTTTGAAGTACCCCTAGCATACACAGATTTGGAATTTTAACAAGTATGGTTTACTAAAACTTTGACCAGTGAAGCATGCTCCGGATCCCCCAGGAGGCTTGTGCTATTGACTCTTGCTAAAATCTCCTTTCTTTCCTAGCTACTCGCTATCAGCTTCGACCAGCCCCAATGTGTACAATCTATGTGTGGGATTATCAAAGGTATCCTTGGGTAATCTCAGGTAGGTTGTATGTAGTGTCCTTGCAGTTGAATAGATTTAAAATGCACATAAATAAAAACTTTGACCTTTGACCTTGATATGTATATGATGAAACTGCTTCTGATTTGCCAATGTTTTTTTTTTGTGTGTGTGTGTTTTATCTACCTTGCGCCCAGTGCAATACCTCCTACCTTTGGTGAAAATGATCTCAAAATTGATCAAATGAAAGACTTTTTCTTACAGATGATCCTGGCCTGGCCTCAGTATAAAGAGGGTCGTAACATGAGAAAAATTTGGAAGCCTCATTAAAGTCTTTAGTGCTTATATTCAAGTTCTGATCTTTTTTTTTTGGGAGGGGGGGGGGGCAGCGGTTGGGATACCGGAGGGAGGGGGTAAAAAAGGGGGTTAAGAGTTTACAGGTAGGAAATACTTTTACAAATTACCTCTGGTAAAAGTTGTTTTGGTAAATCGTCTGGTCCTAAAGCTGAGCTCTGAAGAACAGATTTTGGTCCCAAGATCTCGAATAATCTTTTTGCTTTGGCCATTTGCTGTTGGCTTGGTTCAAAACGTTGTGCAAGTGTTGTGCTTGTGGAGCTTGCAATGGTGGCTGTTGCTGAATTCGGAACACCACTCGAGCGCAAACTACAATTTTGCAACTGATTTCTAGCAGCTCTCTGTAAAGTTACAAGAGCCCTTCTTGTGCACCAGCTCATTTTCAAAGATTTCCTTTCAAAAATCTTTTTAAAAAGTCTTAAAAAGACAAAACCCGACTTCTTCAAACTCAAGTATGAGCCCGCGAACTGAGAGACCGGTAGGTCATCCGGGACTGTTGGAGGACCATGTGAAGAAAATGGCGGCCGTAGTGGTTCCATCGAACTACATAAAAAATTGGGATAAATCTGGCAAAGATGAAGTGTAAGTTTGTGTGTAAATCCCGTATAGCTGAGTGAAAGATTCAAAAAAAACATTTGTGTGTTTAACTACAGGCTGAAGTTGTGCAAAAACTGCGTTGGCCGCGATCAGGATTTGCAGCTCTCAGACTCAACAAATTCTTGCGACGGGAATGGTAAGAACTAATTACTGTTTTAGTACAAAACATGGGAAACTTAATTTTTGATCTTGTTTGATTATTTTTTAACCTTTTGGCAGATATCAAACGGGTTATTTACGAGATACTGTGGTACGTTGTTCGTGGAGAACTGAAGCAAGATGACGCTTTGTCCGTTCTTTCAGAAGTGGCGGTAAATATATTTTCCTCTTTGACCTCGTTTTATACTATATAGCCATATTTCTTTAATGTTTGGTATTCTACAGTTAAGCGTGAATTGCAAACAATATTTTTGTGTTTTTAAAATGTTTATTTAAATTTGTAGTTTCGAGTTTTTTGTTTGTAACTTGGTCATTGTTGAAAAAATTGTTTTATGTACGTGCTCCGAGTTCATCTGAATTTCAAACAAACTCAAGAAAGAGATAAATTTTTGCATGGGTACCTCTTTCACCACAAGAAGGCGAATTCACTTCAGGAATGTAAATTGTGCCTAACACGATAGTGACTTTTAGTGCTTGTGTGTCTAGTTGTGTGCTGGTGTAAATGTATTTTCCTTTAGGAGTATGTAGTCCACAGTCAGTGGCTGTGCCTCGTTTCATTTATTTGTTCTAGTAAGAGAGAAAAGGTATTATATGAAGTATTTATCAATTTGATTTAAAAACAAACAGTTCAAGTTGACTAGATTAAGTTAGTTAACACATTTTAAATATAAAGTGTTGCTTACCCAAAATGCCAAAAATAAAATCAAGTGTGCAAAACGAAGTTGTATTGATACAACTCCATGTTAGAAAACCATCCTTGGTCACTTTGAAACTATATTTACAGCTGTGTCAAACTTTTCCTTACTGTATCTTGGCAATATTATTTGCAATATAATTATTTTAGCTTTCTGTGTGGTCCATTTATCTGCTGCTCGTGTTTTGTGTTGATGTATTCTCCTACAACATACTGTAATAATTTTTTTAAGGATCCTAGGCCGAGGTACCTGGCTCAAATAGTTTTAACTACCATCAAGTATCTTGTGCTCCTTTCAACCATAAACTTAAACTTATATAATAATTTGTCATTTGTAATTATATTTTGAGTATTAATTAAAGCATTGTTGTTGTTGTTGCCAAAGTGTTGTTAATATCTTTGGCAAAATTTCCGTACTCACCCATACTTAATTATGCATACAAAGCTATTGATCTTCAGACCAAAATATTGGAGGTAAATCTTTCTTTACAAGCAACCAAAAATGACTGTTAGGGTTAGGAGTAATGGTGGGAATTGGGATAAAGATTATAGTTTTAATTCCCAAAATGAAAATGTAGATTTTGGTGGCCATTATTGTATGCATAATTAAGTACAGGTGTTAGGCAAACTTCCACATCTTTCACAAATTTATGAGCTTGGAAATTTAAAGGTATTTGTTTTAATTGTGTCATTGTTCTGACTTAAGTTTGACCAAGTACAAGAATTGTGGAAACCACAATAATGTTATAATAATTTTTGTAATGTAGTAAAAAGATGAATAAACTCCACGTGTTGCCTGTTTCTTATATTAGTTTCTCTTAGCTATGAAATTTCTAACTGTTTGTTTATCTTCTCTCCAACAGGAAGCAGAATCTGGATGTCCCTCGATGCTGGCTGATCTGATTAGTATAATGGGTATTAACGAGATCTTGTTGCTGATCAATATTCATCAATATTTTAGCATTAATTATTGAAACATGAAACATGTTGGTGTATTCGTACATGAGTGATTTCAGGTGCATTTAAGGTACTTGTATTGTTTCCTACCATGTCCTCGTCATTCCTGTCAATCAACAGATGTAGAAAACCAGTGCCTGGAGGATAAGGACCTCAGAGAGCGCTTCTTGTCACTTGTTGCAGCTTCTGTGGTGAGCTGGAGTATTTAAAAGTATTGCCAACAATAACAAATTAAACAGATTCAATGCTTTTATTTTTCTACATAAGATCTACAAACATTTTAATATTACTTCTGATGAGTATAGTGGAGATTACAGGGTTTTCAACCATAAGGGTTAATCAGAGACCTTAAAATGTATAAATTTAAGCTGGGGGCACACTAGGTGATTTTATACGCTGATAACTGTGATTGGTGAAATTTGCTTAAGTTTGTTTAGTGTGTCACCTACTGCGAAAGCAAATTTCCCTCATCATAGCGATGTCTCATATCTAGCATGTCAGATACAAGCGATTAAATATGCCACAATCTGCTGTGATTGGTGTATAAAATTGCCTAGTGTGTCCCTGGCTTTAGTGAAAATTAGTAGATAAGAAAATATCTGTTCAGGAAAATAGTTTAAAGAGTTGTCTTTTAAGAAAAAAGTCTTTGTAATAGTAACAAAAATAATGAGAGAAATTTTAAATTACTTTTAATCTTGTTATTCTCACTGTTATTATTATTATTATTATTATTGTTATTATTATTTGAAAGTAAAAACTGTTATTAAATTAAACTTAACCCTTACATTTTATAGTGCACAACATCAATTATTATTATTATTATTATTGCCATTATTACTATTATCATAATTATGGTTGTTATGTAAGTAATCTCAAAAAGTATTCAAGTGGCATAAAAGATGGACCTGCTGCAAAAGGTTTACTTCAAGGATCTCTCTCTTGAATAAGCTTGGTTAATATTTATTATATATATAGTAATAATGTTTAACTGAAAAATTTTACTTTTATAATATTGTTTCCTTATTAGTGCGTGGTTTCTGAGGCACTGCTGAAAGAAAGACTTGACCCAGAGACACTAGAAGCATTGGGGTTGATCCAATCAACAAAGAGTTTCAACCAGAAGTTCATCAGAACTAAGACAAAGTTGTTGTAAGTTTCATTGATTATTTGCTATTTTATTGGCCTGCTATTTGAACTTCAATTAAAAATTGGAAATGAAGATGAGAAGTAAATAGAACAGATATAAAAATTTTTGCACACTTTTTTTTATGATATGAGCATGTGTCTATAACTCAATAGACAGACAGCCCATCGCACATCTGGACAATTAATGTAACAGAAGGTTGCCTTTTTTGTATTTTAAATATGTTTTAGAAGAAATAGTTTTACTCATATGTTTTAAAAGAAATAGTTTGTGGTTATCCAATCTGGGAGGGCATGAAAGAGGCTAGAGAAGCACTTGGCTTCACCTCAAATATGCTTCTCTTGTGTTGTAGAACTTTCTGCACACACCCACAACATGATAAGCTATATACTCACAAGAATCACAAACTGTTTCTTAATAGTCGCCTTTGTCCTCACAAGTTTTTTTTCTTTTCCAAATCGTTTGAATTGCTGGCTAAAATATCTTCATCTAATTCTCTAGCATCTTCATTGAAAATTTCATTGTTTCTCTCATCTTTTTCACCAAAAATTGACCGAAACTCATCATAACTAATTTCTTCATGTGCCACCGCCATGGTGTTCAACACTTACAAGTGATACATGTCTCTCGTGTTGGTAAAATTATATGTGCAGTTGATGTAATTTGATTGGCTGTTCATTGTTTTAATAAGAAAAAAGCAATAGAAACAAATTCTACATTGTGTAGGGGAGGGGAGAGGTGAAAGATTGGAACTGCCTGTGGCCGGCCTGTTTAGGCCGTTTCAGGAAAAACAGAACATTGTGTCCCGACCGGTTTAGGCCGTTTCAGGAGCTGAAAGGTTAATAATCTTGGATTTGTTAATCAGTTGGTTGTTTTTGAGAATGAATATTCGAAGTGGGACTAGCGAACGTGTGGTTAATTTGACCGCATGGCGGCGCTTGGGTCGATCACTGTCACTGTTCATATTCAATCATTTTGTTGTTTTATCTCGTCCAAATAAGCTATTTTCATGAAGCCACCACAAAACATAAAATAGAATTATTTGGTTAACCATATCTGTTTTGCAGTGTTGTTTTATGCTGTCAGATCTCTTGTTTACAAGTTTAAAAGTGAATCTAATTTTGAAAGTAAAAATTTAGCAGATGAGATTTCCCTTGCCTTTTGTCGATGTTTTCCCATATTCTTTCTGGTTTACAACTATGTAAAAAGTGTGTGGCTTATTTTCTAATAATATTTCCATGATCGATAGTGGTAGCAAGTTTTAGTGAGCGAGATTCAGTTTCGGAATAAGATGTTGATGATATGAATTTGCTAGAAGGCCTAGATTTGACAGTGACAGTATTTTGAAATTGATTTCTCGTAGACAACATGAACTGGAGCTGACAAGAATTTGCCACAAACTTTATAACACATTTAATTTAGAAATTGAGCCGACTTGCAACCTCACTGAGTAGAAAAACCTTTAAATTTTTAAGGCTTTCTTAACCAACAAGTTGTTCGAAAAAATTGTAATCTTTATGAACAAAAATGCAGAGGTCGATAACAAAAGGTGCACATGTAACTGTTGGCGAGCTCCAAACATATAAAATATTTCTTGCGGTTTTCGTTAATTACTACAAATCAAATAGCTGTTGCATGGAGAGACAAAAGAATTTTTTAAGAGTGTAGTAGAGACAAGTTTATTCATGTTCTGAGAGTAAAATCTCTTTTAAAGTCGACCTAAAAACCTGATGTAGTGAAGAGTGTACATGTGACCACATGCAGTGTTTTGTTTACTTTGGTGAGCAAATAAAATCAACAGACCAAAATGCACCACTGCCGAAGGTCAACTTTTACTGTTTTCTTCAAAATTTTAGCAAATTTGGATGCCAATTTTTACAAAATGGATTAGAATTGATGCACTTGATTGCCTTTTTTTGAAGAAACCTAATATGTATAAGTTTTCTTTCAATTCTAAAACATTTTGTAAAAACACTCAAAATGTGTCGAGTGTGGGTTTGTTGAAATGTCAAAACTTAACCTTTTCAAAACCCTTGAATATTCACTAAACAATTTGGAAAATTTTGTTTTCGGAAAGAAAATTAACTGATCTTTAAAATGAAAACAACTTGCTCCTAGCGAAAATGTTTCCTTCACTTTTTACTTTGGAAACGACATCTGAAAATGAGTTGGGTTGAGGGCACTGGTGCGAGCAAAATGCCCAGTGGTGAAAGGGTTAACTCGTCCAGTAAATTGGATGAACATAAAAATAATTTTTCGTTGTTTACACTGTTCATGTCAACTTCACACGTTTCCACCTTCTAAAGGCATCTGATTTGTGATCATGCTGAAACTTTTCGGTTCATTTCATTCATGGTGCAGCACAATTAAAAAAGTGATTTCCAGCATGTGTGTAAATGAGACTTTTGCAAGAATATCAGTGAACTAGTTCAGTACAGTCATGAGTAAGAGAGTGTTTTCCTGTTTCAAGTGATTTCTGACATTTCAAAGACCTTGTAAGCTTGTGTTAAATATTTTTAAAATATCTCATGAAT
>JAOBRD020351996.1:0-12442 GCA_027575215.2 Hydrozoanthus sils | reverse complement strand
GAAAGATTTTAGGAAGTGGTGAACCTAGATGGTAATCCCTGGGGCGCGGGCAAGGACAATGCGACAACTATCTTTTTATTAGGCTCAGCCGTATAAATAAGTATCATCTTCTGCTGGGGCTAAGCTCGAATGTATCCTTTCATGGGACAGTGAAAGACCCTCCCAGTTTAATACTACGGAGAAATGAAAGAAGATCCGGCCTTATTGGCCATTACACTGTACAAGAAACGCCTAGTCTTAGTAGCGGCTTCTGCAATAGGTTCGCTTGTCCCTGAGCAATCGCTTGTTTTACTAACTTTCTCACAAATGACCTCATTTAGAATTGGCTAGTAGATGACCATTAAAGGTTAATCCCTTGGGAAAAAAGGGACGAGGGAAAAATGCGGGTGGGGGTGAAGAGGTATTGTATGGAAGGTCTACAGTTCTCCCTTTCTTTTGTAAGCAGGCCCTGCATTACTTATGTTCCATCTGTACTTTCAATTCTCTACAACAGACCTTTAGTAATCAGTAACCAATACCAACGTTCCACAGTAGTAACTACCTTCTTACTGACCAACTTTAGCTCGGTTTTAGCTGGCTTTTTACATCATAGAAACGCGTAAATGCAGCTACCACAGTTCCAATACTCCATAACTGTTTTGTGTAATGGATGGATTTCATCAGGAACGAGTAGGCTCCTTCCTGTCAGTATCAAAGTACATTAACGACAAGATTTTCGAAAACCTGGATAAAAGATAACACAACTTGATAATTTAAATTTGAATATCTAAATAATCAGTTCGATGCAAGTTCCTATTCTTTTGTATCGCAACTCTCCTTTCCCCCAATATTTGTTTAGTTTAAGGGGAGCTGAGGCAAGACACTTGAATTCTGACAGAAATTTCTCTTCGAGTTACAAATCCCGAGACAAACCAGGCCATACGTATACTGTAACGCAAATTGTAGAACATATGAAAAAAAGTAAAATGCCAGAGCCATACAGGGCAGGCTCTAATAAGAGGCGGGGGCGGGGCCGCAAACCTTAGTCGCCCTAAGTTAACTTTGGTGAGGAATTCGCAAAAAGCAATTTTTTAAAATTATTTTACCACTTTGCAGTGTGCGACGGCAGTCGCCTTCACTGGACTGAACAATTAACGAACATCAGGTTTACTTAAACATATTGTTTTGTATTTGTTTGCTTAAAACGAAACTGACAGCGTTTAAACGTTTATTTACTAATCTCTCTTGTCATCAATGAAAAGATCTTCCACACATTTATAGTGTCAGACAAAACTTGATTTCTTTGATGCCGTTTTCTAGGACGGCCTTATCGCTCCAGAATTGCTTTATATCACTCCAGGATGCCCTGATAAGTCCATGATGCCCTTATCATTCCAGGAATGCCTTATCCCTTCAGGATGCCCTTAGAACTCCAGAATGCATTTACCACTCCTGGATGCCCTTATCACTCCAGGATGCTCTTATAATTCCAGGATGCTCTTATAACTCCAGGATGCCCTTAAAACTCCAGAATGCATTTATCCTTCAGGTTGCTGTTTTTACTTCTGGATGCCGTTATCACTCCAAAAAGGTAAAGACACCGTTATTTAACGTCGGTAGTTCCTTCAGCTCTCAGAGAGTACTGCTATCAATGGAAGCCGACGGTGCGCCCTTTACACCCTCCCTCTGTCAGTGCTCCGTTTGACGGGTATTTAAAGCTACAGCTACACTGATCAGAAGAAAGTCGAAACAGACATGCAGTCACTGAGGATCGAACTGGGGACCTCTAGCACCGAAGGCCGCGCACTAACCAACTGAGCTACGCCTGCTCCTACCTCCAGGATGCCCTTATCACTCCAGGGTGCCATTTCGGTCTAACCTCAGGTTGGCCTTATCATTCTAGGATGGCCTTATCACTCCAGGATACGGTTTTCACTCCAGAATTACCGTATCATTCCAGGATGCCCTTATTACTCCAGGATGGTCTTATCGCTCCAGGATGGCCTTATCACTCCAGGATTACCTTATCATTCTAGAGTGTCCTTATCACTCTAGGATGCCCTTATTACTCCAGGATGGTCTTATCACTCCAGGATAGCCTTACCAATCAAGGATGGCCTTGTAAATCCAGGATGCGGTTTTTACTCAAGGGCCTTATCACTTCAGAATGGCCTTACCATTTAAGGATGGCCTTATCATTTCGGGATGGTCTATCACTCCAGGAAGTGGTTTCCACTTCCGGATTACCATATCGTTCCAGGCTGCCTTTATTAATCCAGGATAGTCTTATCACTCCAGGATGGCCTTATCACTCCAGGATTACCTTATCATTCCAGAGTGTCCTTATCACTCTAGGATGGCTTTATTACTCAAGGATGCCTTTTTCACCCCAGGGCCTTATCCCTTCAGATTGGCCTTATTACTCCGGGGTAGCCTTACGGTTCCAGGATGCCCTTTTTACTTCAGGATGGTGCAATCTAAGTAATTAAGTATTCGCTTTTACATAACTTATTAGTGCTTCATCTGACGGAATGGATGTCGCAGGTCCGTTCTAACTTGCTCATGGGTTTTCTCACTTCAAGTGTCACCTTACCTGGAGCATTCAGCTGGGCCAGGTTAAGCCAACTGCTGAATTGTTGCTGGAGGCTCTTGCCGGCTTCAACATCATTGCATTTAATGTCAACTGTGCTTCTGATTCGAAGTTCTCAGGTAACAACCTTGACGAAAACGGTAGTCTTTTTATTATAGCGCATCTGTGTTGCGTTGCTCTTCAGGAAGATTATAGTATGTCCTAAAACCAAACGGTAGTTGAGTCGTATTAAACTGGGCCCTTTTTTGCTGTAGACTACGCTATAGCTCACTAAAAATTTACAATAAAATCAATATAGAAAATACGCGATGTCCAGACTCTACTTTTACTTTAGCTTTGTATGTGTGCACGCATGTATGTTTGTAATTTTTATACTACAATAATATATATAATAATATCTTATAATGATATACAATAAAAAAAATTTCTTACTATTAATGTTAGCATTATCATTTCTTGTTACTTTTTAAAAAACTAGTATTAGCTTGATCAAGCAGCTTGTACTACTATAGCTACATAAAGAGTAGTTTGAGGTAGCCTACACTACCACTGCTATAGATGAGGTTGTTTTGAGTCGGGTTGTACTACATACGCTAAGAAAAGGGTAGTTTGATGTAGCCTGTACTATCCATTTTATTGAAAGCGGTTATTTTGAGGCAGTTTGTATACAAACGCAATATACAAAATAGAGTAGTTTCAGGTCACCTATACTACCCATGCTATAGAAATAAGGTATTTTGCGGCTGCTTGAACTACATACGCTCAGAAAGTAGTCTTTACTACCCATGCTATAGAAATAGGGTATTTTGAGGCATCTTGTACTACATGCGCTAAAAAAGGTGTAATTTGAAGTAGCCTATACTACCCATGCTAAAGGAGTAGGGTATTTTGAGGCAGCTTGCACTACATACGCTAAGAAAGGGGTAGTTTGAGGTAGGCTATACTACCCATGCTATAGAAATAGGGTATTTTGAGGCAGCTTGTACTACATGCGCTAAGAAAGGGGTAGTTTGAGATAGCCTTTACTACCCATGCTATAGAAATAGGGTATTTCGAAGCTGCTTGTACTACATGCGCTAAGAAAGGGGTAGTTTGAGATAGCCTATACTAACCATGCTATAGAAATAGGGTATTTTGAGGAAACTTGTAATACATACACTAAAGATATTTTTAGGCTGCTTGTACTACATGCGCTTAGAATGGGGTAGTTTGAGATAGCCTATACTGCCCATGCTATAGAAATAGGGTATTTTGAGGTAGTTTGTACTACATGCGCTAAGAAAGGGGTAGTTTGAGATAGCCTATACTACCCATGCTATAGAAATAGGGTATTTTGAGGCAGTTTGTACTACATACGCTAAGAAAAGGGTAGTTTGATGTAGCCTGTACTACCCATGCTATAGAAATAAGATATTTTGAGGCAGCTTGTACTACATACACTAAAGATACTTTGAGGCAGCTTGTACTACATGTGCTAAGAAAGGGTAGTTTGAGGTAGGCGTTTCTACCAAAACTATATAACGAGGGTATATTGAGGCCTGGGATTGACTCCAGGTGACGGACCTTCTATCAGAGTCTTAAAATAACTGAGAATGTGCTGCATTTGCACTAGCACCCTCAGAAGGTTTGACCTTCGCGTCTTTTAGCATTAAGACGTTAAACCGTAGACCCTAAGAGTCCTATAACTGGGTTGAAACCTGTTGGATTCTTCACTAACCAAGTGTAACAAAGACTAATAACTAGACTACTTCAGATTTCAACGGTTCTTAGAGCTCTGTTAAGGGTTTATATCTTTTCCATGCTCTACAGCCGTAACCATAATCACCAGTATATTCAGCTGTAGGCAATGTTTTCACCTTCATGTCTTCGAAACAAAACCAAATTTCTTTTTGACTTACCAAGCCAAGTCTTGGATGATGTCACAACAAAAGCTCTACAGAATGCGTCCATATTGCACTGGTACTTAGCCTCCTGAATATTGAACACGGCCAGTTGACAGGAAGCCAAAGAATGGGAGTCTGTGCAGTAGTAGTCGTGGATGTTAGGGAAATCAGCTTCGGGAAATCGGCGGTAATCCACAGGCTGCGAAAGAGACTTTGCATCTGTTGTAACAAGATAAGGGTAAGCCTAGTTATTTTTTTGTATACTTAGCCCTGCCCAGTACGCTGTGTAGTTATAGCTGCATATTTTAATACTGGAAAACCATCAAAAGCGAAAAGAATAGTTTTTCTTCCCTCCAGGTTTTTTTTTGTCTTTGCGTAATCCATTTCTGTTAGAAGACAAAAAACGGGTTCAAATATTGAACATGTTTTCTTTTTTTACATGATAATTTGAGCTAAAATGAACTTGATATGCACTCAGCGATTATGGTGATCTGTATTGTAATGGCTGTTCAAGTGTGAAGCATTGGGAGGGGGGGGGGAGCCAGTGGGGATTCGAGAGTTTGAGAATTAGGGGGCTCAAGAGGAAGGGAATGAGGAAGTTCCAGGAACTTGAAATAAGGGGGTTCAAGGGTTTGGGTATTACGGGTCTCAAGGGGTCGGGAAATAGCAAGGGGTTGAGTATTAGTGGTTTAAGGGGTTGTTTATTAGGGGGCTCAAGGGGTTGAGTGCTAGGGGATTTAAAGGCGTTGAGTATTAGGGCAGGGGCTCAAGGAGTTGAGTTCTAAGGGGGCTCAAGGGGTCGGGAATAAAGGAGGATTTGGAGATTCAGGGGTTGGGTAATAGGGGGTTCAAGGGACTCAAGTAAATCAGTAATCTTGTTTTGCCATGCGTCGGTCGTATGTGTTTCAATCTTTTGGTGTTCCTTCCCTTTCACACAATAAAAAGTGGAAATCAACACGAAGACATTAACAAAAAACTTCTTTTTGTCTGCTTGCTTGTGTATCAGAGAATAACGTCTTTTGTTGATACATTATCTTCAGGTTTTCACAGTTGCCTTTAAGGGGAACTGACCCCTGACATAGATCTTTTTAAATATAAAATCTTTAAAGCTGTGGAAAATGTATTTAATTGCTTTACCGCGTATCGTGCTGAATTTCCGAGAAATTCTAGTTTGAATGTATGCTATTTGCGTTATCTGGGATCTTTGATTGTGGGAGCTTGTCAACTTGTAAGCGGTAAATGAAGGTAACGGTTATCGAAGGCTATGGGGAGGCGTGCGAGCGCTTGTACTGTTATGGTTTTCAGAAGCTTGCGTACAGAATGAAGAGTCTAAGTGAAAATTTAAATTGTGTGTGATGCTTCGCTTCAATGTTAAAGTCCCTATAAAACTTTTTTTTTTTTCTTTTTAGATTAAAACTGTTATCATCTAAGAACTCAGAATTCGAGTAACCAATGAAAATTTCCACGTCTAATTATGCTTTTTTATTAAAAAAAATGTAAATTTTTGTAAATGTAAATTTTGACCGAGCAGGCTAGGGACTGGTAACCAGTGACGTAGCAGCAGTGAGTTGTGCGGATTTTGTTTAAAAATTTCATTTCTATTAAAGAAGACCAGAAAAATTTTATTTCAAACAATTTCAAAAGAATATTTCATTGGTTAAAGTTATAACAATGTGACTATTGTTGCCAGAATCCAATGTTTCGAGATAGAAAAGATTGTCTCTGCCTCATGCTACGTCAGCTCTGCACGCTTCAAGCCTAAAAAATGTAACAGGAACTGCGAAAAAATGTTTTATCTTCGGAAATTACTGCTCCTGCTTCTCATCTGGAAATTAAAAAATTAAGCTTTAAAGGGACTTTAAACCTTTTCAGTTCGAGCAAGTTCTATATCTGACGTCATAGCCTCACTGTTACTCTGCTGACCCTCTAGCGGCGTATTTCTCGGAAAACCAGCGCGACACAAAGAAAAGTGCTATTAAGTACGGTTTCCACACCTGTAAAGAATTTTTTTAAAAAAGGTTGATTTCAGAGGTCAGTTTTCAGGAATCCTCGGCTGTACAATGTTCTTTGCATCAAATAAAACTTTTGTTAAGTCTGCTTCCATATCAGCAGCTCAAATTTGATCATTTTGCGCATAGTATTAACACCATGCAATTTATTTTGATCATTTACACGGTTTGAATTTCCTGGCACTACCGGTGACGTGTTTTGCTTGCAGTGCCAGACCCCCTCTCGTTCACTCCATTGTATTTATCAAGAGTGGAGACTGGCACTGCAACTGAAGCGCGTCAGATTTCAATTGCGACGCGTGGGAAATTCAAACCATGGAAATGAAGTTGCTTATAATTATAAGCTGCTGATACGGAGGCAGACTTCACAAAAGTTTTATTCGAGACAAGGATGTTATATAGTCGAGAATCCCTTAATTTACCTAGCTTCGCTTCTTATTCTCGGCTGGATTTTGCACTAGAACGTACCTTGAGTAAGATGTTTACCAGCTTCAAGGTCTCGTCGAATGTCCTCCAAACGGGACACAAGAGCAATACTTTCAAGCTCCAGCAGCTTGACGCTCGATAGAACTTCTTTTAATCGTTTCTTCAGTTTTTGCGGTGAATCCGGAAGAAGAATATGGTTTAGAAAAAAGTTGAATACGTTCTTCAGATTTGTAACCGCATTGTAGCCAACACATCGGCCCTCGAGGCATGGCATCGTACGGTTGATAGAAACTGTACCCACAATGCACTGGCTTTCATTTTCACAGACTCGCTCTTCGTTACTAACATCATCCAGGTCAGATAACTTAACTTCACCGCTGACCAGTACAAACTGAGTGAGCTTGAAATCCTGGATGAGGAGTGGTCCGAGTTGAGAATGTTCTAGGTGTTGTACAAGTTTACTCAGTCCAAGACTAATCTGAAAAGAGATACAGAGAAAGTAAAAGTAAAGTGGTGCATTTATATAGCGGCACCCTTTCCATATGAATGCTCAAAAGCGCTTTACAATGATCAGTTTATCCCTAGTGGACCGGAAGCATATAAAGGACAATAGCCAGCTGCTTCATAGCGGTCCGTGTATGTTTGTACTCATTTTACTGACCCCGGTAGAATGGAAAGCCGAGTGGCCTTTAGCGGGAAAGAAGGTCGCCCAAATATTCAACCCTCGACCAGGCCGGGGATCGAACCGGGGACCTCAGGATTGGGAGACAGAGATCTTACCACTAAGCCAACCCCTCCGCTATTATCATTAAACAACATTTGGTTGTCTTCAGCCGTAACTGACTTAATATACAGATCAGAAGTGTTCACATACGTGCCAATGATAAGAAAACAGCCAGTAAAATGACACTAAGGCCTCACGGGTCAGAAGGAATTGAACTAAACCTATACAGAAGGGCCTTAGTGTCATTTTACTGGTTGTTTCTATACAGGGTTCGTACACCTTAAGAATTTCAAAACTCCAGGGCTTTGAGGGCTGTTTTTTCGTTTTTCCAGGGCTTTTCTAGGGTTCTTTAAACCCGGAATGAAAATAATAACGCTCCGAATCACCTATTTAAACAACGTTTTAGTACTTAATGTCGTAAAACTTCGTATTTATTGAGCTTAATGTAAAACCGACATGCACAAATTAAGTCTAAAAACTTAATTTTTACTTGAAACGAAAAAAGATGCATCATTTACCGAATTTATTTTTTTCAATGAAGTTCTACAAAATTTTCCAGGGCTTAAGAAAAAATTTCCAGGGCTTTTCCAGGATTTCCTGGGCCCATATGAACCCTTCCTATATTATCAGCCCGCATAATTCGAAACACTGCTGATTTTTACATCTCCAGCCAGATCCATTAGCATTTACATTTACATTCTTGTTTATCGATTTCTGTGGGAATCCAAGCCTGTTTGTAAGCTATGCCGTGCTGACGAGGCCCAACAAGGCACGAGCAACTACCCACAGCTGCTAACACTCAGACTATTTTTAGAGTTTAGTACAAGCTTTAGTTCCTTCTGATTCGTGAGGCCTCAGTGCCATGTCACTGACCGTTTATATCATTACCCAGGCTTCTCAAAACTAGCCGGCTGGCGGCCGAATGAGCCGCCTCTTCCAGTGATTTAGACACCTCTAAAAGTTGCAAAACCACTTCCAACAAGCACAGAAGAAAATTATTCTTTACCCAAAAGTTCTGTTTGCTTCCACATGTTAAACAAAAAATATCACGGCTCTGTTGAAGAAGTTAGTTTTAGTTTGAAATCGAGCACAAATTATGGCACTGTTTATCGCATTCGGTGACTTTAAGGGCACTGAAAGTGCTTAATCAACCATGCTCCTTCGGAATCCAGTCGCTTACATTGAAGCTTTAACCTTCTCCTCTGCAACATTATGAGAACCCTGATTAGCACATATGAGCAACGCTGCTGGTTTTAACATTACGATTGTTCCGTATGACTTAGAACGTTTGTTTATAGTGCGACGTCACAAATGACGTAATTTTTCCAATTTTATTGCCTTTCTGAAAGTGCTGAAGGAACGGCAACGTGTGCTCAAGAAACGGCAGCGCGTGCTCAAGGAATGGCCGCGCGTGCTCAAGGAACGGCAAAGCGTGCTTAAGCAACGGCAACACGTGCTCAAGGTAAGGCAACACGTGCTCAAGGTAAGGCAACACGTGCTCACTGAACGGCAACAAGTGCTTAAAGAACGGCAGCACATGCTCAAGGAAAGCACCGCGCGCTCACGGAATGGCAACAAGTGCTCACGAAACGACAACAAGTGCTTAAAGAATGGCAGTACGTGCTTAAGCAACGGCAACGCGTGCTCAAGGAACGCCAACGCGTGCTCAAGAAAGGGCAGTATGTGCTTAAGGAACGACAACACGTGCTCAGCACATGGTCAAGCAACACGTGCTCAGCACATGCTCAACCAAAGGCTACGCGTGCTCAGAGACGGCAACGCATGCTGATGGAACGGCAACAACTGCTCAAAGAATGGCAACACGTGCTTAAGGAATGGCAACGCTTTCTTAAGCAACGGCAACACGTGCTCACGGAACAGCAACACGTGCTTAAAGAACGGCAACACGTGCTTAAAGAACGGCAACACGTGCTTAAAGAACGGCAACGCGTGATTAAGGAACGGCAACACATGCTTAAGGAACGGCAACACGTGCTAAATGAACGACAACGCGTGCTCAAGGAACAACAACGCGTGCTTAAGGAACGGCAACACGTGCTTAAGGAACGGCAACGCGTGCTCAAGAAACAACAACGCGTGCTCACGGAACGGCAACACGTGCTTAAGGAACGGCAACGCGTGCTAAAGGAACGACAACGCGTGCTCAAGGAACGGCAACGCGTGCTTAAGAAACGCACGTGATAAATAAACGTCAATGGCTGCTCAAGGAAGAGCAAAGCGTGTTCAAGGAACGGCACTACGTGCTCCAGTAACGGCAACGCGTGCTCAAAGAACGGGAACGCGTGATCAAAGAACGCCAACGGGTACTCAAGGAATGGCAACGCGTGCTGATGGAACGGCAACGCGTGTTAAAGGAACACACGTGCTAAATGAACGACAGCACGTGCTTAAGGAATGGCAGTGCGTGCTAAAGGAACAAGAATGCGTGCTCAAGGAACACACGTGCTCAAAGAACGACAACATGTGCTTAAGGAATGACAACGCGTGCTGATAGAACAGCAACTCGTGCTCAAGGAACGATGACATGTACTTGAGTAATGAACACGCGTTCTGATGGAACGACAACTCATGCTTAGAGAACGACAATGCGTGCTGATGGAACGGCAACGCATGTTGACTGAACGGCAATGCGTGCTCAAGGAATGGCAGTGCGTGCTTATGGAGCGGTAACGCGTGCTCAAGGAACGGCAATGCGTACTGATGGAACGGCAACGCGTGCTCAAAGAACGGCAACGCGTGCTCAAGGAATGGCAACGCGTGCTTATGGAACGGCAACTCGTGCTAAATGAACGGAACGCGTGCTAAAAGAATGTCAACACGTGCCCAAGGAACGGCTGACAAAAACACACTTTTTGTCGCAAAATCACAAACAAATCACAAACCTTCTTGTCACTTTTTCACAAATCACGACGGCTAAAGCTAGTTTGCTTTCTCTTTTGTTCGAGCTACACTTTGTGAACAAAAACTGCTGAAGTTGTAAATGAAGATTGACAAAATTTTCTGTAGATCATTTTCGTAGATACAAAAGCTTCAAAACTGAGCCTTTCACGTTGTAATTTTCAAGACGAAGCAAATGCAAGTGCAGGTGGCCCGCACGGTGCATTCTAACGCGCAGTTATTGTATTCACCATTGCTTTCTATCGTCCTCGCCGGCGGCGTTTCCGTACTGTATGTTAAACTACTTATAATTTAGCTGCGCAGCGTGTTAGGAACTTTTTGACACAAAGTTTATTGAATTAGTATATACCAGCTCGGCTACACGCAGTTTGATTGGTTTAGAAATAGTAGATGCGAGACAATATTTACCTCCGAAACAGTAGGTAATAAAGCTGAAACAAAAGGGCGTACGGAAGTAGTCGCTTCTGTCCGTTTCGGATAACGACATTGAAAAATTTACAGAAAATGCCGTTCCTCAAAACACCAAGAAGGCAACAAATTTTGGTTTAAAAGTATTTCAAGGTCAGTAAGCTATATTTTTGTATTTTTTGTTGTAAACTAAGCTGTTCATGCGTGAGTTTCGTCATTTGGGTTGGAGCGGCTTAATGAATAAAGCGCCGATATTGTGCCACTATCCACCTCAACTGAATAGAAGTGTTAAATAAATGGAGCTAGCCTATTCCTTAACTCGTTACCTTAAGCACTGATAACTAGACGCACTTACCCGGAATCTTTGATGCCACGGCATTTGCATTAATTCTATCACATTGATAGGGTTACCAAGCTCCGTCACTAGCGTGAGCCCGCGGGTTCGTATGCTAGCGGTGTTAAGCTCGTTCTGCCAGCAGAAACCACGCAACTGTGAAAAAATGAATTCTTATTCAGAGAATCGCTTCAACAATAGTTTCAGTTGATATCATATTGTTATCACAAAATAAGTTTGTAAATGATATACAATTTTGTTTTAGATTTTATTTTTGAAGCTTGAATTTGTCCGAAATTCCCATTTGAATATACGCGAATGGTGTTCAAATATTTAACATCAACGCAAATTTGTAAACTTGTAACGTGTAATAGAAAACTTAACGAAATGTTACGATTATAATCATACATATAAACTACATATAAACAGCCAAAACAAAAGTTGGTAGTGTTTTCAAATAGAGAGTCCTGAAGTTTCACTGCTCTGTAGGCAAAAGAGCGTTGCCCGGTTGCTGTTTTGAAACGAGGAATTTGGAGGTCATTTCTATATCGGGTTTCTCGGTCATAATGTCTTTTCTGGAATTTTGAGCAGAGGTTTTTAGGTGCTAAGTTGTTTACACACTTGAATGCCATCAGAGCGTCTCTCAGTTGTAACATGTGTTTGACAGGAAGCCAGGACAGCTGGAGCAGGAGTGGAGACACGTGATCATACTGATTTCCTCGAGCCAATAGCAAAAACAATAACTATTTCTGATCTCACTCTGTAGTACCGAATAGCGCTTTTGATCTCTTCAAGGGTCTCAGTATTCAAAAAAATTTAATATAAACAAACAACTGGATATTGAATTTTAAGCGATTTGATTGGTTCCCTACTCACTGTATATTTAAGTTATTCTCAGAAGTCGATGTTAATAGTGGTAGAATATTCGCATCGAGGTGAAAATTCTAAAAGCCACTATTCACCGAGACTGAAGAAAATAATTGTTTTAGTATATATACAAACAAGGTGATTTCAAGAAAAATTCAACAACCTTTTTAAAAGAATTTTTTAATTTTTTCAAATCATTTTAATTTATGCACGCGTCAAAACTAGTGACTCGCTTCCATGCTGCTGAACTCATGCGTGTAAATTAATTAATGCAAAAGAGTCAAACGACTTACAGTTCACACA
>JAOBRD020351890.1:0-20571 GCA_027575215.2 Hydrozoanthus sils | reverse complement strand
CCCCCCCCCCCCCCCCCCCCCCCCCCCCCCCCCCCCCCCCCCCCCCCCCCGCAGAGAGGGGGAGTATGAGTCATTAGAGAGGATAGAGGAAGGAAAGACAACAACAAGAAGGGAGGAAGTTCAAAGGGTAGAAAGATGATACATTTGCAAAATTCAGTTTATGCAATAATAAACGTGACAAGCTTTGTTTGATTTTAGGAGGAGAACATGGTGTATGTCCATGACACAGGTGCCGTAATGTTGTTCGGTGCTGGAGCCGTGTACTGCTGGATTCAAACAAGCCTGACATACAAGCTCGCTAATCTCAACCAAAACAGTGTCCTTCTGTTCACCACCCGACTCATTCTAACCTCCGTTTTAACGGTTTTCGGCTCTATCTTCTTTTTGGCTGAAATGTTCGCCTTCGACGAGTTCCGACAGCAGACCGAACACACTGTCGCTCATTGGGAGCCCGCTGACCCAGGCTACTCAGTTCACGTGCTCAGCAACATCAGCGAGTGGTTGGCAGCTCTTGGGTTCGGTCTCTTTGGCATGACGTATTTCCACGAGTTTCAGCAGGTTAAAATAGATATCGAGTGTAAGTTCAAGGAAGGAAGATCACAGGATAGGGCTGAATACGACCATCTAGAGCCCAACAATGACCCCTGAATTTAGTTCCTGGATATATTTTAGGTTTTATCAATATAAACGCAACGGATTGATGAACCACTACCGTTACGACTTCATGTTATAACAAATGTTTTGGGAACACTGCAGACATTTATAAAACAAATTATTTTATTATATTATTGTCAGTGCTGTTTTAATGAGCCCTATCCCCGTTTAGTTTAGCTTGTATTTTAATGCTTCACTCTTGTCAACTTGTTAGAGACGGCAGTGTATTTGTGTCTGCCCTTCGTTACTTCAATCATTGGTCGGTAGGTGATGGTACCAAGTTTAACAACTTAACATGACACAACTTCTTTTCAAGGCGGTTTTCCTTTAGAGATTGGACGGGGTAGAAAATCCCTGGGAACGAGGTTAATGCTAGCATATATATCTAAGTTTCGTATGCTTCTATTCGAACTAAGCTAGCTAAGAACTGATCATAATTTTTGAGGTGTAATGTCTTTTCCAAAACCTACTAAAACTAATATTTTTGTTGTAAGAACTTTGTCGTGTTTTCAATGTAACTGAACTAATTTAATAACGTACCTCTCTAAAACCCTTAATTAGAATCTTTGATTAACATGGTCATGAAATTTCTAGTTATTAAATTAAATAATAAATTTCATTATGCAGTTATTTATTGTTAAATAAAAAGTAGTATATAATTTTTCCATCGAGTATCTAAGTTTTTTGAGTTGAATTTTTTTTTTTTTTTGCGTTCTCCACAAACTTTTTCTGAAATTGCTTTTTTGTGCTAAATTCTTCGTGTTAAACACCTACTTGAAAATAATGATTCCAAACAAATTATCAGGCCTCTAGAGACGACTTCATAACGTACTTCCACTGAACTGGTCTGGCAACAAACTGAAAATGAAAGGAAATAAAAATTAAGCATGCCTTGTAATTTTGGAAGTTTCCATGGTTACAGGTCCGCCAGGTGGTTGGATTGAATACCATCTCACTTAGGTTTGATAACTCAATGAGGGTCTATTCATATTCTGAGTATATAATCGCCGGTGCATCATTATAAAATTACGAAAGCGCTTATACCGAGGATTTCTAAAACTATTTACGGGTTTTTCACGTACATATTTTGAACGAACAAAGAAACGCACAGTAACGACAAAGCCAACTTTTTTTTGTCAAATTATTTTCAGTTGGCAAGTAAAGTCTTAACTGAACTTTAAAACAACAGTTTGCGTTCAAATGTTTCAGAAAGTAGGAAACAATATATGACTTTTATTTCTCTTTCTCTCTCCTCTTTTCTTTCGGTCAAAATTAATGATTGAAACGTTAAAATACGTGTACAAAGAGATGAAATTGCACTGAAATTGTGCCAGCCATATTCAATTGAATCGAACTGATACATTTTAACTTCTTTTCATATTCTTTATTTCATTTATTTTGTGTATTTTTTTTGTATGTGGACAAAAAAAGGAAAGGGATTCGAAAAACTATAAAAAGTAAGAAGAGCGAAAAACTGTAAAGTAAGAAAAGCTTAATTATGAATCTTGAGTACTAGTTTTGAATCAATTTTTGAGCAAAACCTGCGGCTGCGAAAAAATGGTTAGTATGTGTATGTCAATCAATCGTGCTTTTTGAAATTTTGAAATATTGTCATGGTAATGCAATTAGTAACATATGCTAATGTCGTGTTTTGTTCTACTTCGAGCGAGCCCCATAGCGAAGTGGCTAGCTTAGAAACTGCCTTTTACAAGCCAAATATTCGCTTCTATAAAACGGTAGAGGGTATTAAACACATTGAAAATGTGACGACGCTTTCCTCGAAGAGCTTTGTGAGCGGTGGTTATTCCTTCAACCATGAAGTTTGGGTACGGCTTCTTGCCAGTCATCTGGTCGCTCTACACCTTCGTGGTGTTTTTACTATGTTATCTTCTTGCGGTTCATTTCCACCATGTTTATCCGTTCGTCCCGGCCATAAGCGATACTGGTGTTTATCCTCCAGAAGGGAACATCTTCTCGTTGCTATTTTCTTTCTCTGCCTACTTAGGCATCGTTAACATTTCTGTACGATATCTTCAGCTTCGGTTGTTGATTGGAGAAGATTTGCTTCTATCCCGCCTGAACAAAGTGGCAGTGATTTTTGGCGTGCTGAGTTCGTTTGGTGCAACAATTATCGCCAACTTTGAGTCAAAAAGGGTAAGTGGTTATATATTTCGTCTCCATGTATATTTTTGGTGATGTGTAGCGGGCAAAATTCAGTTCTCTTGGGAGCAAATATGGGGTTACTTGTCAGTGGAGCATAAGTTTTGGCGGAAATTAAAGCGGATGAATGCGGGCGATCAAGCGATCGAGTTTGTTTCAGAGCGAATAGTACTAGTTTCTATATATTTCGTCAAACTAGATTCATCCATGCAAAATAAGTTTTTGGCTTCGTTAAAACTCACTAGTCAGTTTTCATTGCCTTCGAATGCATAAATAAAAGGTTTTTTGGTCAAATGTGCCGTGCCTGTCCGCTGTAGCGTGAATGTATGAATTTAAAATTAAATTACAGCGTGAAATAATCATTCGTCTTTATCTTTTATTACGTCTCTAAATCGCTGCCCTCAAACTGTTTAAGTCTGATACTCAAAAGATGAAAAATCCGAAAAAGGTCTAGGATATATCGTTTGAATACTGAAAACTGAATCCTTAGTTGCATTCGCCTTATCTGTTATTTGCATATGATAATCATACTGATACCAAGGTTTTTGTTATTCAATTCATCATGCGTTTCTGACTGGAGTCTAAAAGTTTTATTTTTTTGTGGTCGTTGTGATTGCAGAGAAACGCTCGTGGCTCGTAGGGAATATATGAATAGCTTTTATACGACAATTATAAACCTAGTAACATTTGAACTGGGCTAAAGATGTAAAGATAGATTTCGTATCACATAGCTAGCCTCGACTCAGTCGCGTTGAATTTGATTCCCGGCCAGCGATAGTACAGTAAAGCGAGAAACGAGCAACAGAATCACAAGAACCCTTCTCAGAAACCTGTGCAAGGTATAATATTAAAATTGACATTAGAAAGGTATAAAAAATCTGACTAAAAACGCATCAAAATGTCTCCGTTTTGAGCGAAAAAATTAATTGGTGTCGACGAAGCTTCTTCGAACCACTTGAAAACGTGGCCGATTTCCTCCAAAACGCATTAGTGCGAAAGAAACGTCTGTATTTTGAAACAATTGGCGTTATAACAGAGGTAAAAAACAAAATATCCTTCTAACTAAGTTTTTTCAAGTTATTGTGGTTTAACAAGAAAACTGAAGGGAAACAAACTGTCAATTTTATGTAACTTTATGTTTTGACTGGTATATTTTGGGAACAAATATTCTATAATTTACAATAAGGGACAAAAAGGACAGCAATCTAGCTAACAAATTAGTTCAGGGACTCGGAGATACCAGCTGCATGCTAACATTCAAGACAATGTCAGTGGTTTGCTGCATTTGATAAATTTTGGTCGTAACTAACAAATTAACTTCACGCTTTTTTTATGATATAAGACTGACCAGTAAATTTCAGTTGCCGTCGAAGCTCATTATTCTTTAAAGAATATTAAAATTAAGATTAAAATTAAATTTTTTTAGCGATTTGAACCTCAAGTTGTTCCTATTTCTATGTGTAATTTAAATCGAAAAGACGCTAAATACATGTACATTGTAAGGAGCTAACTTCAGGACAAGTATACGAGTAACGTGTTACACAGCGTTTAATTATTTTGAGGCAATGATGATGATTAATATAAAAAAAACTGCGAATCATTTCTAATCATTCTGTTTTAAGTTTAATAATATGCATAGAAAAATTACTGCAATCTGATTGGACGAGAGCCTCTTACAGTGCAATTACAAATCAAAACAGTTGGTTGTAAACACACAAAATTGCCTAGTGCAGTAACCAGTTTATTTAGCTTTAAAAAGAACATTCTACAAATAGAATACCGTGATAAGTATCGAAAACAGGCTGAAAGTGTAGAAAAAACTGACAAAAGAGCTAAGTTTCAGTATGCGACGAACAAAACGAATTGCCGAGTAAAGTGATGAATTATTCAAAATCTATAAGAGAAGGCTGCCAACAAATAATGTAAAAGGTACAAACACTTGGCAAAAAGCGTGGAAAACCTGGGCAAAAAGAGCTGGGTTTACCGCTTCAGGAGTTTTGTGCGTAAGTACGTAAACAAGACGAAACGGAGTGCGATTATTTACAAGTAATCAAATGGCTTGTTCGTGCAATTCGGGAATAACCAACACTCGTAAATATTTCAAAGAAAACAAAGTGAACTCTCTTCGCTAGTTCAATTTTAAGTTAGTCTTTAGAATATTTACTCGTGCTAAGTCATCTCGAATTGCACTCCAAACCATTTGATTACCAATACAAATAAAATTATTAGCTATCAAGCCCGAGGCTTAGCTTGTTCTTAAATTTGTTCTTAAGTTTTGACCAATCTGAACCTTGTTCTTATAAAGTTATTCTTATACAAGAGAGCGTATAGCGCTCCGCAGAAGCCAGTGACTGTTTTTGATCATCTCGATATTCCTAAAGTTGGAAATTTACATGCGAAGAAACGCCTCGAACAAACTGCTTCTTTTTGTGGTCTTAAACTAGTAAACTACCTTTGAATTTAAACTGTTATTGATAAAATGAGTGTTCAAAAGATTGCGTCAATGTTTTTGCTTAAAAGCATTGGTAGTTTCGCTAGTCGCTGTCTATCACTTTGTAATAGGGCGAGTGGGTTAGCTAACCAGGTTGCAACACTCGTGATAGTATATACTAGTCGGTTTCTATAGCTACTAATACTCTTATTATCTAGTATGTTACCACGTGATGGAATATGGACCTGGTGAGTTTCCCCGTGTTGAGTCAAAATAAGTCGCAGGCTTCACTTCTTTCTAGTCTTGCCGAGGGAAATTGATCAGTTACTTCGTATTAGCGGGGTTTGAGTTATAGGGGTTAAAACTGCAGTAAATATATGTGAGGCAAATCAAAAGGAAAATTAGTTTTCCTTTCGGAGTTTGCGGGGAATTCGAGTTACCGAAGGTATGAGTTATCGGAGTTACTAAGGGGACATTTCACCTAAAACACACATTTCATTTGATAGAAAAACGCCTGAAACTGTCCTCAAACCAAAGCTGCACTTACGCCTGGTCAAAAGGAACGCTTTAGTGATTATACTCAATAATCTCCACCAGCACGCAAGGTGAAACGTCCCTTTAAAGTGCAACTGAAGCCTTTTTGTCATTGGTATTTTAGTCTTTATAAGGGCTTATCCAACATTTCTTTCATCTGTAGATGGTAAAAGTGCTTACCTGACCATTATAAGTCAGCTGAAATGATTTTGAAATGGGCTTTCAAAAAAGGGCATTCAGTGCGAATAAAGTTCAAAACATATGACGAGGAATTCTGACGTCACATGGTTTGAAATTGGTATGCTAAAACCGTCTGGGCCACTGCACTGCCACGTAAGTTTGCTATAAGTTTAAATTGGGAAAGTAAGACTGATCTCCCGCCTTTCAAATCACGTGACGTTACACATATCTTATAATCATAAAAAGTTTCTCAGCTTTGGCGCTAAAAAGGGCATTTCGTCTTCGTAAATTCTACGCGAAATTTGTTTTAAAAACTGATAACAAGTGTCTTAACGGAAATAATATTTTAAACTAGTTTGAAGATTTTGTTTCCGTAGCTTTTTAATTAACTATACAGTTAACGTTCTTTTTTTTGCAGCTGGCAAAACACAATTATCTACAGATCACTCACGACGCGGGTGCCTTGCTTCTATTTGGCAGTGGCGCCTTGTACTTCTGGTTTCAAACCATCATTACGTACAAACTTACTGAGTTTGGCAAGAATTCAACCGCTATGTTTGCCATTCGGCTTCTTCTTTCGCTTCTCGTCACAACGTGTGGAGCGATCTTTTTCATAGTGGAACTATTTGCTTACGATATATATTGTGACCACAAGGAGAACTGTAGGAAGGTGGCCGCTTTGTGGCGCCCTGGGGAACCAGGATATTCACTGCACGTGCTCAGCAATTCATGTGAGTGGTTCGCGGCTTTCTGTTTTGGTCTGTACTCGATGTCGTTCTTTGGTGAACTCCAGAAGGTAACAATTGGCGTCACGTGCGCCTACCTGAACGACAACAAGAAGAATGGCTTGCCAACTAACTACTGGGCTCTTGGTCGCAAGGTTGGAGATAGCGATGAAGAAAGCGATGGATGATTTAATTGGAGCGAGTACTAGATACTAAATCTGGATAGCTAAATTATTGGTTTTAATTAAGAAATCATGTAGTAAAATCATCTGAATAAGTTTTAATTTTAAAGGAAATATTACATGAAGCAGTTTCCACAAACTTGTCTTCCAATGACATTTTTAACTAGTGCACTAAAAATTACTTGTAAAGACATAACTCCCTCTGCCACCTGACTAAAATACTACGAAACATTATGAAACAAGCTGCAGAGAACGAAGAAAGAGTTAGTGTGGTAATTTTATGATTGAATTTTTTCTGTGCAGTTTCTATTTCGCTAATGGTGCTGCCACCTTAGCGCCATGCAAATTTCCAGAAAAATTGCCTTATTAGGTAGTTGTTATCAATAAGTTGTAGGGAAATTTTTGTCAAACTGACGACTGATTTAACGTTTTATTGGTTGTCATATTGACTGTTATTTTATTTTTGTATTTACTGACAGTACCTTCGGAACTGTATTTAACTTTTCAAGGCCCAAAGTAGGCTGGGAATTCAGAAAGTATGCTGTCCATTACAGTCGTTGGTATGTTTGTTTCTTTAATACATTTACCACAACCATCCCAAACACAAATTACGACAGCTCCCGGACACAATATTGTATTTATATAAGAGCTACGTAGGGTTTTGGACTATATTGAAACAGTAAAATGGAAAATAATGAAGTTAAACAAGGACCCGCACTATAAAAGGGCCTTAGCTTGGCGCTCGTCACCTTCAGTTGTCACTCAACCTCCGAAGAGACATGACATGAAATAAACGGACTATTCATGTGTAAAATTGTTTCATGTAACATTGAAAACAAAATAACTAATTACTTCAGAATCATAAGTTCTTGTTGCTTTCCGTTTCAAACACAGAGAAGTTATTACGAAACATGAAATACTGTAGTGGCAAAAGAAATGCAAGTGCTCATAATATGCGAAGTTTTGACGGACCTGCGTTATGCTAATGGCCGAAAATTTATCGGCGGTGTGAGTACTTCGCCGAAAGAGGTACAAAATTTCTCTGAACTTTCGACAAAGTTACTTATAAAACGAAAAACGAAACGAACTTCGCTCACGTTTCCTTTGCCACTACTGTGTATAAGAAACTTTTACGAACACTTTAATTTTAGCGGTATGAATTGCTTTCTTTCCATCGCTCAGACTCGGAGCGAAGTTGAATCGCTACTTGGTCCAAAATTTGAACTTTGAAAGGCGTCAGATGTGGGAGGAGCTTTCATTTTTATAGCGCGGGTCCTTGTTCAAATACATTGTAAGGGTATATTGAGTATAATTTAAGAAAACTGACAAATTTGAGGAATGTGTTAATTCTTGTTTCAGCCAGGGAGTTCCTATTTGAAAGGGTTTGGTCTTGAATTAACCTTTGTGTTGCAATATTAACAAAGTTGCGAACGATGAAGGAAACAGTCTTGCGACCACATGACCGACGTTTAATTTTGCAAAATAAGTCATTAATGTGGTTATATATTGGTTTTTGAAGATAGTTAAAGTTGGTTCTTGGTGCAACTCCTTTCTAAATCGACTAAAAACAAGGTCAGTTTGTAACCTTAGAAGACCGAGGGTTTTTATTTTTCCTGATACAAAATACAAGTTTATACTTTTGTCAATGACAGAATTATACTACTGACTATTACCTGCATGGTGGTACCAATAACTGGTACCAACAGCACTACTAGCTAGTACCAACGACTGGGTTCACGGACTAGAACCAACGACTGGTTTCACCGATCGGTACCAATGACTTACCACTGGTTGATACAAATAACATCACAGACTGGTACCACTGACTGGAACCAACGACCAGTCCGGCGTTATCAGCGACTGTTACCACTGGCTGGTACCAAGGACTGGGACTAATGATTGGTACCAACAACTGGGACCACTGACTGGTTTCACCAACTGTTACCAATGACTGTTAACCGTTGCTGGCAACAACGACTTGGACCACTGACTGGAACTGACGACTGACTTCACCGAAAGGTACCAAAGACTGTTACCACTGGCTGGTAGCAATGACTGGAAACAACAATCATGATTGGTACCAATGACTGTTTCCCCTCCAGGTAACAACGACTGGAACTACTGGGTTGAATACCTAGTTAACCGACCAGCTCACAACTCTCATGTTAATTTAAAGCTGGCCTTAAATCTCGGTGCTAAAGTATTTCAACTGGTTAGCAATCTTGATTAGCATTTTATATCAGTGGCGTAGATTAGCTCTGTTTTTTCATCCTACTTAGAATGACAAGAGATTCGTCGAAACATGTCAAACAGAGTCTTCGGTTGTCTTGATTTTTTCCATTCGTTTGACGAAGTAGAACACATGATACTAAATTTGCTGTTACTCGCGGGCTCAATTCGGATGCCATCTTCCGTTGGGCGATTTTGTACTGGTTGGAACGGTATATTGTGACCGCGGTGGCATGGTGACTAATGCCAACCACGCATTGGTAAACAAAGGCTTGCGAAAGCAAATTTTTAAAAAATGCGCAAAAATGTCAAGAAAGCTGAATGTATTGTGAAATAATTGAGAAAACACAGTTAAATAGACGATCGAAGCACATGCTGTAAGCTATAAGATCAAGATGTACGGACGGCCAATTTGCATAATCATTAAAATAATAAATCCATAGTTTTCAAAGTTAGTGATAGGATTTGCATGGAGAGGCCCCGCCACTAGAGTTAAACATGTCGAACGCATTTTACTAATCTGTGACTACTTCTACTTCAACCATTTCTGTAATTGTCAACTAACCGCCTTGTTTCTTTGGAACAAGTTTGTAGTTTCTCCGGCACTTAGTGTTTGTGCTCACAGATGATACCCGAAGCAATGCACTGAGAAATATCTCTTATGACGCCAAGGCACCTTTGATATGCAAAGATTATTTTGGTAACGCAGAGGTACTTCATATTATGCAGAGATACCTTTGATTATGCAGACTACCTCATATAATGCAGAGTTACCTAATATATAAATGCAGAGATACCTCGTATAATGCAGAGTTACCTCATATAATGCAGAGTTACCCCGTATATAATGCAGAGCTACCTCGTATAATGCAGAGATACTTCGTATAATGCAGAGTTACCTCGTATAATGCAGAGTTACCTCGTATAATGCAGAGTTACCTCATATAATGCAGAGTTACCTCGTATAATGCAGAGTTACCTCGTATAATGCAGAGTTACCTCGTATAATGCAGAGTTACCTATAGAAACTGTCTAAGCCGCAGCTCTGCCGATGTATTTGTGAACTTCAAGGCACTTACGCGCGACCTTTTGCATCATTATTTCAGCATATGTCACTTCCTGTAACATTTTCTCTCTCGGCTATTTATTCTTTACAATCTAATTTCATGTTGTGTTGGTATTTAGAGAATCTGCGCGATCTGATTCAGTGCTTTTCATAATAAATGCTTAAAGTTTGGCAAAGCTAAAAGCAATCCTCACAGGTTTGTAAGTTTCTCAGTGTGTGAAATCAAAACAACTGCTTCAAAAACCCGTATGAGGTGGTAGAATATCTTCAATTATTTATGACTTAAGATCTTTACTGCTGCAGCTGCAAAAACACAATTCGGCCAAGCCTGATTATCCATCATGGCCTTACACTTTTCGCTTGGCTGGGGATATTCACCTATCTTGTGGGCATTATACACTGTATTTACGATCAGTCTTTGCTATTACATCGGTGTATCAAACGGCCACCTTTACCCGTATGTACCAAGTGTCAGCCACACAGGAGCCTCGAGTCCGGAGCGGAATATTTTTTCTATGCTTCTGGAGTTTAGCGCTTTCTGGGCAACTGCAAACATCGTCATACGCTACCTGCAAGTTGACATTCTTATTGAGAAAGTTGTGACAGATTTGGAGGTTTTGCTGCTGAAACTCCACAACAAAGTCTCCTTTGGGTTTGGGTTTGTAAGCGTGCTCGGCCTCGTCGTCATAGCAAACTGGCCTTCACCGAATGTAAGTATTAATATTACTTTACACGTCCGGGAAATCAAGTCCAACCCATTTCAAATTCAACAACCCTCTTTGTTGCTTCATTTTTTTATATACGATGCATAATTTCGGGTGTACATATAGTGACAGCTCGTTTTCGGTAATGGTTCTTGAGATCATAAAAATAAGTTTTTCTGCGTATCTTTATATCATTGAGGTTATACTGATTGTTGGTAGTCAGTGTGCAGCCAAGAACCCGCTCTTAACCTTTGACAGCTGAAGATAATTGCACGCAGTTATCGGTCATCTAGACACGGTCTCTTTATTTGTGGGCAAAACATGTTTAGAACCAAAGACACACGACAAATGAGATGAAATATAAAAGATAATGAAAAGTTATTTTTCGATAATTAAGTTGCTAGCAAGCCCCGAGGTTAAACTATCTTCGTTATCGTAGTATAAATCAAAACAAAAGAAAGAAACATACGTATTTTTTCAAGAAAACTAAAACAACTGAAAAACTATTTTAGTTTTGTACTAAATTGGTTTTATTTCTGTTTAGTCTTTTTTTTCTGTAACTATCTTTTTGTCAATTCCTATAGTTCTAACCGATATTTTTCCTGCTATTCCAAGATTTATATAGACAGAAGAATTCAATCTTTTGCTATCGAGGTAAAACTGATATTACACAAACTGTGTTGACTTAACATGCATGATGTCCTCTATTCTTGATAATATTGAAAGTCGACTCAACCAGCGTACCGACTTTCTTATCGAAAATTATCAATTATTTATGGCTTCATTAGGTTGACAGTGTTCGAGTCAATTTATACTAAGTGAATCAAAAGCCAAAAATTGTTAGTAACTTTGATAACCCGAATTATATTTTTTTCATGAGTTTTGCGAGTTATTTTGCATGTCCCGATGAATCCAAGCCACGACTTCAAAACTAGTCGCATGGAAGACTTCTTTAAAGGAAGAGTGTTTAAGCATGCTATCATATACATTATTAATGTAAACGTAGTCAGAAATAAAGACTTCAGAACTGCTGACAAACATCTTGATCACGGCGATGTAGTGATCTGCGGAAAGCAAAAGTTACAGTTTTCAAGTGCAGGATTGTTCTGCAGACTTGCAGTTGCTATCAAGGACCAAATCCAGAGGTAATTCAGCAAAACTTTAATTCTTTTTTACGTACAGAGAAGAGCCAAAGGAACGAACAAGATCTAGCCAGTAGTGCGTATAAAGAAGATTTTTGACTCCTCGGCCGATAACCAGAGAATATTATAACCTGGGGTTGAAGGTGCTCAGAGTAACCTATTAAACAAAGATTTTTCCGGCACAGGAAGCTTACGTGCCAAAACCTATAATTAAGAGGCATTATAACAGTGAGTCTCGATATAAGGACTATTATAACTTATTTGGGGGGCAGAGCTTCTCATGAAGGACACCTAGGCCCGATAGAACAAATCGTGGGCCAACCGAATAGGTGCATGCATGGTATACGGTTGCCGTCTTCAGTGATAAATCATTTACCAATGTGTAGTTATCATCCGTGCATGGAGATTCCTGGATGGATTGCAATTGGAAAATTGGTGCAAAACTTACCTGACTGCAGATAGCTTACTCACCTTCACGAGGAGGGGGGAGGAGGGGGGTCATTCTAACTAGATCGAGGTCAATCTCATTAGAACTCAAAGTATGACTTTGGGATAAAATTATAACCAAGAGTTGCTACGATCAAGAAGCACATCGGTAATCTTTGGTGGGCGCAATCTCTCCTTAGACAGAAGTTTTCCTACAGGAGAGGGGGTGGGGAGCCAATTACTGGCTGAAAACCTCGTAACTAAAACAACAATGTAAGTAATCACATGTAAACATCCTAAAATAACAAATTAAATCACAACAGAGGGAACTACTTAAGATTATCCGCACCTAAGGTTAAATCCATCAACATTCAAATACTTACAGAATCAAAATACTTGTACTAGCGCAATCAGTGCGCATGACTAAGAACTGGAATAAATGATTTGTAAAAAAGGGTTTAAAAGTTAAAAATCGCTGAAAGATTTGAAACTCTAAATTTTCGGATCGTACTCTGGTCTTTCTTCGGGGAACTGATTCAATTGCCCCATTAAAGCGTATCCAGAATCCAACATCCATAATCAGTATTTAAGCTTCCAGAGCATCAGAGTGATCGGGATCCGACATCCACTTAACTGGCGAAAACTTTTGTATATTTATCTAGGATTTAGGCATCCCATTTGTTAGGGATCCGGCACCCACTAGCCTTATATGGGGCGAGATTAATAATTCTAAATTTCGGTGTCACTCCGTCTTACTGTTCACTATTGACTCCCGAGGGTTTTCAATAAAGGGATTAAAGCACGAACGAATGGTTTCTTTTCGTTCACGGTATTTAGAAGCATTAACAACTATGGAAGGAGATTATTTCTAGAGTCTGTTCATTTACAGCTCGATAAAAATATACCTTGTACCATCCCCTTGTGCTTTAAATTTCGTAATAAAAACCCTCGGGAGTAATACTGAACAGTAAATGAATTCGAAATGCAACAAAGTTAAAAATTCTTAATCAGTTCCCTGAAGAAAGATAAGAGTACGATCCGAAAATTTGGAGTTTCAAATCTTTTAGTGATTTTCAATCTTTAAACCCTTTTTTACAAATCAGTCTATTCCAGTTTTTGGAATCAAAATAAATGTACTTCTATATAGAAAAGAAGAATTAAGTCATCGAAAGATACCTGTCACCAAAGTCTTCTAAGTGAAAATTGAAACTAGATTGAGCACAAACTTTCTGCTTTCCATATAGTTAATTTTGTAGTTCAGTCACTGAAAGCGGTTTTCATGAAGGTCCGTTAAGGAAGGTCAACTAAATTTATATTGAGATAAGAATACTTAAAGTCTTGTAATTATTACGTATAGTATATTTACTTCTGTTAACTGTATTCTTTTTGTTGGTTAGAAGCTTTACTATACAATCAAAACCTAAATCGTTGGTGCTTTCTACAATTTGAATGGTAATGAATATATTAACGGGACCTCAGCATTATAAAATTAGATAGTCTGTAATCGTAAGTAGCTGTTCATGATCAATTTATCATAAAGCAAAAACACTAAAACAACTATAATTAGAATACAGCATCAAAAGACGCGCAAGGGTGGTACTAATTGCATTGTCATAGCTCAAGAAAAAGAGCCAATAAATATAGCCCAGCGTCGTATCGTTCAATTTTGGTCTAACACCCTACTTGTGGTTGAAAACCAACGTGCACTGCGCGCTTAGCCTGTTTAAACGTGAAACCATTCGTATGGTCTCGGCAATATTACATTCCACTTAGAATCAATTTTGTATTATTAAGACCCCGTCCACGCATATCCAGATATTTTCAAAAACGGAGTTTTTTTTCTCCGTTTGCACCTCCCGTCCACACGTATAAACGGCGTTTCCGGCAGCAAATACGGAGGTTTTTGAATTGTATCGCTCGATAAATTCATTATGTTACGTCACAGTTTTACTTAACTAATAATCGTACAGTCTTGCCAATACAGTGAGAATGGCTATTCGATTCGTGCTGGTAGAGCACTGCAAAAATTAAACCTCAAAAAACAACAAACACAAAATCAATTGAGCTAAAACAGCCATCTTTAAACTCGGCTTAAAACGAGCAGAGGAAGTAGATCGGAGCTCAAACAAAACGGACTATAATTATAAATGGTCGGTACATATACAAAAATGTGCAAATGAACATTCTTGTCGTTCCTGACAGAATTTGTCAATCTTGAAAGATCATCAAAAATATGCTCTCTATTAGGGTGTTTTGTCTCATCAAAAAATATCCTGCGCAAGTACATCCTACGTAAATTCAGTTATAATTGTGGCTTTTTAATAGCTGGGTCACCTGTGGTAAGCCAATGCAGTCATAGTCTGCATTTGTTTTTCCTTGGTCGTTGTCATCGTCGTCGACCAGACAAAATTTTTATCTCAATGATTAGTCCATGCGGCGCCAGCTCAAGCACCTTTTTTGGACTCTGGACTCACAAGATTCATTTCTTGCTCGATCGCGGTGAGGGAAAGAAGAAGAAGTTTTAAAATGTCGGGAAACAACCTTATTCTTGCAATCAAATCATTACAAACGCACACTGTGTTAGCGGTTGACCGACACTAAAAGATGTTCATGAGTGTACATGAACAGCTCGTTTCGCAGACTCAAGGAAATATCGAAGCAAACAAATGAGATACTAATTGAGAAACTCGCAAAGCAATTAAATGAACTTGCCTAGATGGGAATCCCAAATCACCGAGTTTAGAATCGAGTTCAAGTTACAAGTGATGAAATCAACTCGCGATCGTCATTTTGGATTTTGCGGAAGAAGGATTTCTGTGGCAGAACGAGCAAGTATTTTTTATGCATTTATATAATTATTTTACTTAAAATTGCCTTTCTTCGGTTTTGTCAAAGCCAGTAGTCTAGTTGTGGTTGTTAAAATATCAGTTTAGTTGCGTTATAATGTTGCTGTGATGTTGACATGAGAAGACTGATCTTGTGTGTCACCAGCTGAGATTACATTGATCAGTATCAGTGAAAATAAAATACAACAAGAGATTACGCGGTAACCTGACTCGGGCAATTACAACCGTATAATTAATGATTTTGAAGTATATTGAAGTTGAGAACATTCTATCTCACTTTTTCAGCATTTGGGACGAGAATATGAAAATCGCCAGCAACTAGTACATTTATATTTTAATATACGAGATTGTTCACATCGTGTTTATGTGCTTATATATAACATTTCTTGCTTCTGCTAAAATGAGGTTGTTTTTTCTGGAAAAGAAAATAGAAAAAACACTTTAATTGTTTCGAGGGAAAACGAAAAAAAATGACGATGCGTCCACTGCGGACTTAAACGCCGGACCTTCTGATTTTAAGGCAAATTCCCCAACTGATTGCTGCCTGGCACAGCTGCCAAGCTCGACATGAAAAAAATCTTCTCGGCGCTATGTCCCCGTTTTAGTTTACGTTGCATGCACTATATAAAAGATAACTTCATTTGTCTTATAAGATTTTATTTAGCCGGCAAAGAAAAGAACAATTAGTATCTAGCGAGGTCAGAATCGAACTTGGGACAGCAAAAAGCTTGCTTTGAGAACGTTTTTGCCGGCGTGTCTCCCTAGCTGACAATGAAGCGGCATCTGATGAATCAGTGGTATACTTTAGAGACAGCAGTGATATAACTATGTAACCAATCACATTGAAGTACGAACAATAGCTACTTGACAAACAGGTAGTCCAGTGAACGCTGTATACTGTCGCAATTTTGTCAGTAGCGTCGCAATTTGTAATACCTGTCGCAATTCGTAATAGCACCCCATCGCAACTTGTAATAGCTGTCGCAAATGTCGCAATTTGTAATACCTGTTGCAATTTGTAATTAATTTTTCAAATGATATATATTTGGCATGTTAAGAGTCTTTCTTACCTATGTTATAAGTTTAAGCCCACAAAAATTAAACATTTTTCAAATGTGAAATATGTACACAAGCAGTTTGTAAGTATTTTATGGCGTCAAGACAGACCGAAAGGACAAAATATGACATATGACTGAGAGCTCCATTCCGTTGCCATTTTTGTGTTATTTATTTTGACAAACGCTTTCGAGCATTAGCTGATCTTCGCCGGGTTATTGTTTTCTTTATTAACCTAAAGATCGGCGAATTGAAATCGTTTGCTTTTACTAAAATTGTAAGGTTTTACCTTTTACGAATAACTTTTAAAACTGGCGTCAGTTATGAATGTCTAAGCAAAGTGAAACCTTTAGTATAATGTCCAAAAATATGATTTTTGGACAAACTACTTTTTTTTAATTAGTTTTTCATTTAAGCGTATATGGTTCTCTGTCTGTTTCAGTTCAGGAAGAAGTCCAACATTTGCAGTTGCTTTTATGGTTGTTTGGTTAAGTCGAAACTTTTCTGTAATAATTATCTCTAATTACCAAAGGAAATTCAAAATTTTAGCACTAAACTAAAATTCCTCAGAAAGTTGCGAGTTCACCTGCATTTGATTTTGCTTGTATAATCTGATGAAAAAAATTAGTGCTTCTGCAGCCTTCCGGGAAAACGAAATACAAAGCAAAATATCGAGAAACTTACTTGGTCACATAACGTTGACGTCCTTACGTTGCATGCATGCATATTTCACATTTGAAAATGGTCAGTCATCTAAAGCTTCCAAAATGCCCAAGAAAGACTGTGAATGTGCATGCCTTAAATTGTTTTGAAAAGGTTTACTTATTACAAATTGCGACAGGTATTACAAATTGCAACGCTATTACAAATTGCGACAGTACAAACGCCTTTACGGCGTCTAGTTTGTTTTTTTAAAAAGTCTTTTTATTTGAGATAATTTATGCATAAAACAATTATGCAGCTATTTCAATCGTAGCGCGAAGACAGATCGTTTGAGTAAGGCTGGTGAAAAAGAACTTATTTTAAAATGACAGTCACTTTTTCGGGCGTCTTGGGTTTTTCGCCGGTGCTGTGGAGCTTTTATTCGGCAGGTACCATTTTCTTGTGTTATTTTCTGGCCATCGAGAAAGGCCATTTATACCCGTACGTACCGAGTGTTAGTCAGACTGGAGCATCGAGCCCTGAACGGAACATCTTCGCCTTACTTTTCGAGTTTGGTGCCTTCTGGGCCACGTTTAACTTGTGTGTACGCTACCTGCAGTTCGATTCGCTACTTGAGGGAAAACACAGCTGTGCAAGAATTCTCAACATTATCGCCTTTTGTTTTGGTTTGCTAAGCGTCGTTGGGCTCGTGTTCGTCGCCAACTGGCCAACTCCGAACGTAAGCTGTTTTTTAAAATTCTTCTATTATATGTTTACTCAAGAGAGAAAGGTTTTGTTTCAGTAGAGATATTCGTCTCTCGTCGTATCTTCTATTTTTGACAGTCAGTGTATCGTGTGTAAAGAACTAGGATAAGCTATTTGTGGTAAACACTGCAGTAGCCTGCTAGCCCCAAACCAAAATTGAGAATTACTGCTTCTGTTTGCTTCAGTTGACAAAACCTTTAAAAAACAACATGTCAACCAGCTTTAGTAAGTTTTTGCATTCATGCCTATCCTAGCTTTAGTACTTAGCTGTTAGGTCATCAAAGCTGTTGTGCTTTTTTCAATCGATTGGAACATTTTTACCAGAAACACTCTTTGCATTAAGTGAAAAATTAATAGGAGAAAAGCTGGTTTTTGTAAATACTGTATAAGTGCGGTGGTGAAATATATCTTCCTACATGTTTGAGTTTACAATAAAAAGTTGCTATCTGTGGAAAGGTGTGTGGTTCCAAGAATACATTTTCATGACAGCGGCCGACATTTTTTATCCGTGGATACACGAAGCATAGGAACGACTATTGCTATGGCCGTGGGGCAGAATATGCGAATGTGTCACTCACTCAGATGGAAACAAATTCAATAATTCAACGTGAGACGAACTGATATCGACATTCCGAAATAGTTCCGGAACAGTTCTATCGACTTAACGAAGTCAATGCTTCACGTATTAATATTCTACATATAGTATCCCGAGTCAAAGCTATAAGATTGAAGGTGTATAAACCATGAGTGAAGACATTGAAAGCAAAGTGTTTACGTCTTTTATCGATCGTCCAATCTCACAGTGGTTTTGTAAAGAGTAATTTCCTTGATTCAAACTGCACAACAGGTGAATGGCTTTCCTACAGTACCTTCGATTTACCATTTAATACTGTGCAAACTTTAGTGTAATTTGACGGCATAGATGCTTTTAAATGCACTTATATTTGGTATTCTCTTATTTTCACCGAATCGCACTAAACACGACAACTTTTTTTTTAAGTTTGTTTGAATTTCACAAACAATATCGCCGAGTTATTAAGGGAAGCCTCGCATATAGCTTTTGCCGTCAATTTTACGTTTGGGGGGTGGTGGGGGGGTTGGAGAAAGTGACGTTTCTCTTTGACACGTCGTGGGAAAATTCAATAATTTTAGTTAGAATTAAAAACTATGGACTTTTTCGAAACACCTTGGAAAGAGATATGGGCAGTAACGTAGTTGTAAAGAAGGCAAAAGTGCTTTACGACTGAAGGAACAAAGAATGAAAAGTTGTTGCATACAAGGTTAACAAAGAGACCTATCGTCTTTAGTTTCCCACGATCAAGAGGTTGCAGAGGTTTTAAGAGAAGAGTTCGAAGTTATCGAGAAAGAACACGATAGTCCATTTGGAAAGCAGGTGGAAATTTCTTACAATGCAAAAAATGGGCGAAAAGAGTTCTGGAAGGGAGTGGTCGTCGATATCTTGCCTGAAACACAGTATCGAGTATTATTCACAGTGAGCCATGTTGTGCTGTCGCAATTTGTAATAGCGTCGCAATTTGTAATACCTGTCGCAATTTGTAATAGCACCTTGTCGCATTTTGTAATACCTGTCGCAATTTGTAATAGCACATTGTCGAAATTTGTAATAACTTTTTCAAAGTAATTTCTTGCCATGTTTCAAGTCTTTCTGACCCAAGTCAGAAGTTTAAGCTAACAAAAATAAGCTAGAGATACTGCGGCAAACAGGCAGTATGATGGCGGCAAAGGACAAATGATTAAAATTCATTCATTCGGTCTTCACGATAAGTAAACGGTTTGCATGCATGTAATATGTCAATTAGCAAACACACAAGATAATTTTTGTATATATACATTGTAGAGCCGGTTAAAGTAATTTGTAACTGAAAGCCTTCGACAAAAATGATGAAATCGAGAATCCTCAGAAAGTAGCGAGTTCACCTGCTTTGTTTTGGTTTGTATGATCTTATAAAAAAATATGGCTTCTGACAAATTCTGAGAAAACGAAATACAAAGCAAAACATCGAGACAATTACTTACTCATAAGACCTACGACGTTATTATGCAACGTGTATACTTATTTCAACTTAAAAAAAAGGTCATGGACCATTTTCATTTTATTTCATTTATAGTTTAAATGATATTTCATTGAGGGTGAGTTATTTGTTTCATTTAGCGTTGATTTTTATTTCATTTAGGGTTGTTATTTCATTTAGCGTTGTTATTTCATTTCGCGGTGATACGCTTGATGTATGTTTTAGGGTTTGCTGTCCTTTTGAACGTTAGTCCTTCATCAAAGCAAAAAATTGCATTGACTGAAGAATCGCGAATACTTTGTTTAGTTTTTACATGAGTTAAGAAAGTGCTAACGAATACCTCCTGCCGGGCTCAAAACTGCTAGTGCTTCTCTTTTGAAAATTCGTTACAAATAAAGGGGTGCGCATAATTAGACGGTTCGCCGAATTCCTTTAATTTAGTCTTAAAACTTCTAACTCAGTACGCATGTTTGCTAAAACAAAGGACTGGAAACAGCCTAATAGTTTCGCTTTTTAAGTTCTAAAAAATACCAGGCTCTTAAACAAAGGTTTTCCTGTTGACTGGTTTGTTTAGCCCTCACCTTCCTTTTTTTTAATCAATTTATTTAAAAACCGGTCTTGGAAGGCTGTATTCTCAAACGGAAATTTCTTTTTGATTACAGTATCCAGATAAACATCCTGCGATGGCAGCCATCCATGACAGCGGGACCGTCATCCTTTTCGTGAGTGCCGGCATCTACTTTTGGTTTCAAACCGCGATGACTTACAAACTATGGAAACTGCAACTGAACAGCAC